>VZTN01005800.1:0-21230 GCA_013400515.1 Erpornis zantholeuca
TCAAGTCACCTGTTCAGTATTGCTAGTAAAGTGTAACAAGTATACAGATACAGGCTTCCTTGTGATGGGTTACAACATCACACATGTATTACATGGGATATTACACATCTCACAGTTTCACAGGGGAGCAGCTGAATTGCATGACCTGAGGTACCCTAATGTACCTAAGGCATTAATAAAAGGTGCTTTAAAGAATCTTTATATTAATGGGGTAGGTAAGGCTAAGAGGTCCTCATGAGGAATGATAGGGAGAGTCTGAAATTATGAAAATTTGTTTGGGACTAATATATCTTCTAATTTTATGTAGATTTTTTGAAGGAATGTACATGCCTTCATTTGAAATAGGAAAAAAATATATCCTGCCTGGTGTAACTGTAAATTAGGATTGCTTTAGGAATTAATATTAACACAATGTGACTGTTTTTTTAGGGTTACTGATAGATTTGGATCATGCTATTAGATAGCCTGACCAAAGAAGCTGATCTAATAACGTAAGGTCAAGTTTCTACCATTTTGCAATACTTCTGACTTCCATTGCTCATTTGCATTGTTCACTGTTGTTAAAGTCAAATAATATGCCTTAGGTTCAAGTTTATTACTACTCAGTAAAACTAGAGAGTAGACAGATATTTTTCATCCAAGTATCACAGGAAGGAATTCCAGAAAAGACAGATGAATAAACTGTAAGAATTTTTGCACTCCAGTTTATCTGATACTCTTATCATTTTCATTTCATTCAAGAGAATGGTTGAAGTTAGACTAAATTTCATAGGGCAACATTAGTTTTTTTTTTTAAAGTTACAGTATGTAAGCTAGCAAGAAATATATGGAAAGGATGTTCAAAATCAGCTGTAGGAATCTGTTATGCATATCAAGCAGAAAATTAGAGCTCAGTTCTTTGCTGATATACAAAAGAAAAAATAATTTATAATCAAAGAGGATAGATGGAGAACATTCTAATTTTTGTACATTCTCTATATTTTTTTCAAATAATTCAATCAGATGAGGGAGAATTGTAAAAGTTGAATGACAGTACCAACAGAAGAGTAATAAAAGGCACTGAGATGGAAGAGTAGTTGGAGCTGGACATGCATGAAGATGGTGAGCTGTTAGAAACTGAGTTTGAGGAAAGTGGATAGCAAATGTGAAAAGCATTGTTGGGTAATTTTAAGAGATGGCAGCTGCAAACCAGAATCACATCAAATAGAGCAAGGAATTTCAGGAATTCACTCTTCATTTTGCTGCAATGAGAGTAGCTATAGATAAATTTATTCAAACAGACACTTTTATCTAAGAGTTCAATGGTTTATAGGCCCTCTCTTACAGGAGGAGGAGATTTTAGAAATATCACAAATACAGATCATTCTATTGATTCATGCAAATGCAAAGATTGTAAGTGGTCCATATAACCCAAGCTAAAAAGTATTTACTGTTCTAAAAATCTGAGATTCACCATCTCCCCACAGAATCTACTCTAGTGTTTATCTATATGTTGTAATTGAAAAAGTTTTATGCTGCTGATAGACTTCTCACTAACTTTATTCATTTCCATTTGTTAATTCAATGTCAACATGAAAAAGGGATTGATATTCATATTACTTGCTAGAATATTCATGTCACCAATTATTTTCTCTTTTCTGTGGTAAGCAGCTACAACAACTTATTACTCCTAGATAGACCTTGATAAAAATTAAGTAACACTTAGACAAGGAGTAATAGAAAGGTATCATTATGAAGATAACATGCAAAATTGTCAACTCCAGTAAACAGGGTGGTACATAGTTCACCCAAATATTCCCATAATGCAATCAGTATAAGAGATAAAACTGAAGTGGCTTACTAAAATTTGTCCAAAAAGTAAGGTTAGTTGAAACAATATACTCATATTTTTCTCTTTACAATATTAGTAGTCTCACACAAAATCCTTTTTATTAAAATGAAATCCTTTTTATTTAATTAGAATTAATGTCCCAGGCATTGTTGCTCTATCAGTTTCCTGGAACTGATTTGTCATCAGAGAGATTTTTGTCAAGGTGATATCATGCTATTTTTAGTTGCCACTGTTCTTAACTCATGATGAGCAATTAAGAAATGTAACACAAACTAAAACAATAAGCTCTTTCTGCTTATCAATGTGATTCTCAGAAAATATTTTCAAATTAAGTTATCTTAGCATGAAAATCTTACTGATGTATTTTGCAGGAAAGCACCTGCTTTGCAGCATGCTACTGAAAGAACTTGGAAGCCATGGAGAAGGATTCTGGGCCATTCACTTATTCCTGTTTTAGCACTGAGTTCCTGGGTGTTCAGCTGTTCTTCAAGGACCTTCCTTTGACTTTTGTTTGTAAAATTAGAAAAGGCACATGCTGCAGACAGGAGTGAATATACACACACCCTGAGGAAATTATTGTGTTTTTTTCAGAATGAGCAATTTTAATGATTTTTTTTTCTGTATATCCCAATAATTCAACATAAAATTATAAGCAAAAGTTTCTTGTTATTATTAGCAATTTTGTGTTTGGGCTGAGGAAGATAAGTTAATTTTGCTTGAGTGGTGTAGTACATTCTTATGTTTTACTAGGGAGTCTGTGAAGAAGCATGATGTGCTTAAAATTGATGGAAAACTTAAGAAAGATGAAAACTGACAGCATTATACTGAACTTAACAAAGTTGTATTAGTTCATTTAGGTAAAATAATTACTAGCAATGTTACTTGACTCTGTCACTTGGTCAGTTGCCAACTGCAAATAGCTCTGTAAAAGTCGGTAGCATTAGATGGGCATCAGGAAAGCACAGCTTCGTTCTGCAGTTATACCAACTAAATTTGCATCCTAGTTTTGTATGTGACTATGACAGAAATTAAAATTAGGAGCTTCTCTTTCTTTCACACTGGAAATCTGTCTCTATCTTGGCTTCTAAACTAAATTTTGCATTACAAACTGCCAAGTCAAGCACTTAAATATATCTTTGAATTTTAAATAAGTTTCAGTTGGAGGAGAAAATAAGAACAACATAAACTTTTAAGCCCCATTCTTTATGACATGATGCAGAGAAGTGGAAAAAATCAAAAGAAAAAAAAACCCTCAGATTTTGAGAAAAATCTTTACTAAAAGACACAGCTGTATCAATTTAATACTGATTGATCTGGTATTGGTTTTGCTTTTTTCTTCTGATATTGGAATTTTTTTGATGGACGATATTGAGACCTGTTCTTTTTGCCCCAAATTAGTCTAAAAGCTTGTCAAGGTTCCCCAGTGTGATAGGGAGATTACATAGAAGGACTTAGTTGTAGAAAGTATTTGCAGAACAGATGAGTCATGATGCATTTCTTTAATTAGGTTCGAAATAGAAGGCTAATGCCTTCTAATTCTAATGCCAGTTTGTGCTCTGTCAGACTTTAAAGAATAGCAGAAGATATTGTAATAGAAATTAGGAAAGGGAAGTAAGGACAGACATTTGAATTGTTCTTGGGTTTGTTTTTTCTGAAAAGTAGGTTACTTGCAAATTATAAGGTGTAGGATAAACACAGTGTAAGAAATCTTGGAAGATAGTTTTATTTCACATTATTTGACAGTTCATGTTTTATTTTGATCAGATTTATATTTTACTTATTTTAAAATTGAACAAAGAGGATTCTGATTGATGTAATTGAAAGACAGCTTAATGTGTATGAGCCTAAGGTTATCAAAGCATTTTCAGAAGGAATGTGAGAGGCACATATCAAACTGAAGAAGGGAGGCCACTCCACGTGTAGACTGCAGAAATAGAAATGGAAACAAAGACAATAAAACAGAGTAATGCAAAATAAATTTATCACATGCTGAAGTAGAGGAATATTTTGTGAGTGGAAAGACAAATATGGTTTAATCCATTCAGCAAAGGAGAGTCAGAATTGAGAATTAAAAGAAAAGTACTTGGCAAAGCCCCAAGAAGCTCCAGGATTTGACACCAAAACACTTTGGGAGCAGGAAGTTCTCTCTGTGTGTGTATAGGAGAAGCAGTCAGCTAAGAATTTAGATGTATGTGGTTGAGTGGTCAAATACGATTTAAATGTAAATATAAGATACATGAAGTGATCACAACATTATCTTCAGCTATCAGGCCATAATTGTCTACAAAATTCAGTGAGAAAGGGATCGTTCCTCCTTCACATCCTTCACTCACTAGCTCCGGGTGTGCAAAACCTCAGAAAAATCTCTCTAAGTAGTGGTGTAATGATCCCGTAGAGTTTTATGGAGCCAGGTCTTAGGGCTGTGACAGCAGATTGCACAGCGCTTCTCCTATGGGCAAAGTGAGTCTTCACCCTGCCTTCACTAATGCCTTGTTCCAGTGATCCAGCTGGCTGCCCTTCCTCTTTGGGAAGGAAACCAACCTCACTCTGCCTGCACTTCCTGCAGCACTAACTGAAAATGCTGGCAGCAAAAGTTCCCCAGTGGTGCACCACGTCATGTCATGGGAGAGGGAAGTAATTTAGAAGAAATTGGCCATCAAAAACTTTATTGCTATGACTCAAGGGAAGGCATTCTAAAGTGAGATGCATTTGCCAAAGCATCTTGCATTTAGAAGGGGAATACAGACACTGTAAGATTTTTTTTTTTTTCCTTTCTGCGGGACTCACTGGGTTAATAAATGAAAGCATTTGAAGTAAGAAAAAGTATGTTATACTCTCTGTCCCTTTTAAGATGTTTGACTTCTTTGATTCTAATATAGTCTTGGTGATTTGTTTTAATTATGGTATTTGTTCCCCGAGGTATATATTTGATAGGCATCTGTGCTAATAATTTTGCTGTATGTTCCTGCCCATTTCAGTAAAGAAGCTTTTAACTACTTATTCCCTTCTCAGCTGTGTGACTAAACCATAAAGGGGCAAACTCTACTGCATTCAATGAAAATTGCTTTTACTAAATGATACACGTGGCTTTTCTATAGTTTTATTTAAGTACTACATCACTTTTTAACAGAGTTAAAAAGCGTGACCATAACCACCTTAATTTTCTTTTTTGCCATACTGTTCAAAATATGTGTTAAAGGAATATAGACAGACACTGTCATATCAAATTTGTGCCAATTCTATTTTTTTACTCTAGACTTCATAAAATTTGGTTTGCTCTAGAAGTAAATTTGAGGGAATTCAATATCAAAGAGGAGCTTCCAGTAACAAAGCCATTTGAACAAAATAAAGACCACTTTAAACAGTTTTCTGAACAAAGAAAATGTACATGGCCAAATTGATACATATTAATTGCACTGAAACACAGTTTGAAAGTGCAAAATGAGTGGAATGCCATCAAATGACGCAATACTATTGAACTTCTAAATATTGGGTGGTTTCTTTTAATCCTCTTAATTACTTAGCTATTTGTGTTATTTATGTTTTAGCAGCATTAACTGGTATTTCTGTACATAGAAATAATTTCATTTTAAAATTTACTCTCATCAGTGGACATTACTTCTGATGGAAAGTGCACATTCATTTTACTGTTTTTTCATATAATGTACTGTTGTGCAGTCTAAAAACTGTCATGAATACAGGAAATAAAAACTTCCTGATTCTTCATATGATTGTTTTTTAAAGCTTTATATTTTATTTCATTAGTACTAAGAATTAAAATATATTTTAATCTAATTTCAGTAATAGATTTGTCTTTTCCTGCACCATTCAGAAAGCAGATTTGCAAAAATTAAAAGTGTGTATTAGGAAAATTCTCTGAATTTCTAGAAGTTTCAATAGCTTCTTGAAGTTCCAAAGTTGCAGCAGCTGTGATAAGATATTCACATTGGTACTTTCCTGAAGTTACAGTAGAAGTAAATTTCTTTTGTAGTGGTTTATGCTATCTTCAAAACACTTGACAAAATGTAACTAGATTAATATGTCTTAATATTAGTGTTTTCCCTTTTTAAAAAAATTATACATAGGTAAAAATTGGCATCCATCTTAGTCTTGGCATGCCTTGTCATTAAAAATAAAAAGAAAATGCAAGAAAACATTAGGAGCAGACTGACATGATGTGCCAAAAATACAAGAGTCCACTTCCTTACCTAGGAAGAATGAGAACTGTAAATTACATATTGTATAGTTGTTTCAAGTGCTGAATTGGGTGCACAAAAGCTTTCCCATTATTGTGGGGAACATTTTATGTAAAATCATCCAGATAGGCATTACTATGATTGCATAGCTGGTCTAAAGTCTGAGTGAATGTACAACTCCTTCTCCTTACTTCTGTGTGGTCTTAATGACAGTGACTGCACCGACAGGTTGTTACTTCATCCTAAGGCTCTGATCTGAAGTTTGTGATGGGCTGTACTGCTCCTGTGAAGATGTGGAGTGATACAGTAAAAACTACTCAAGATATTTTCAACTCTGTTGCAATTTCAAAAATCCTGGAAATATGCAAAGGCTTCTGTGGGAACTTTCATATTAATATGCTCACAGAAACAATTCATTTTAGAAAATATTAAAAAGCATTTTTTGCCCTCTCCCACTCATTTTATGACTATTCAAGGAATAATTCCAGTAGAAACTTTTTGATGCATTAGAAACATTTAAACCAACCAGAAATTAGCAAGAATAATAAATACATGATGTAAACTACTGACAAAAATAGTTATTTAAACAGCAAAAAGTTCTTTTGAATTGAAGTGACAAGTGGTACATTCTGTGGTAAAGTGTCTTGCACAGTGTTGGCTTCAGTGTTGATTGCAACAAGGCTTTAAGGATGTTGGGAAAACCTTGTCAAAATTTTGCCCCATATATGTAAAGTTAAGTGGAACTACTTTGTAGTCACTGTGACCACTCTTGTAGTCACTCTTGCTTATTGAAGTAGTTTATGCTTTTTATACCTGTACCACTGGCCTTTATACCTACTAGTTTTGCTGACAAAATTGTATAGATAACCAAAGATGCTCTTTCAAAGTACTTATAAGTATTAGAGAATCATAGAATCATTTGGAAATGACCTTTAAGTTCTCCACTAAACCATGTCCCTAAGTGCCACAACTATACGTCTTTTAAATACCTCCAGGGATGGTGACTCAGCCACTTCCCTGGGCAGCCTTTCAGTGCATGAAAATGTTTCAGTGAAAAATCTTTTCCTAATATCCAATCTAACCTTCCCCTGGCACAACTTGACACCATTTCCTCTTGCTCTATTGCTTCTATTTGGGAGAAGAGGTCAACCCCCACCTTGCTACAATCTCCCTCTCAGGAGTGTAGAGAGTGATAAGGTCCTTCCTGAGCCTACTTTTCTCCAGGCCGAGCACCCTCAGCACCCTCAGCTCCCTTGTGCTCCAGACCCTTCACCAGCTGTTGCCCTTCTCTGGACTTGCCCCAGCCCCTCACTGTCTTTCTTGCAGTGAGGGGCCCAGAGCTGGACACAGCACTTGAAGTGTGGCCTCACCACTGCCACATACATGGGGATGGTCCCTTCCTTGCCACACTATTCCTGTTACAAGCCAGAATGCCACTGGCCTCCTTGGCCACTTTGGCATGTGCTACGTCATGATAAGCTGGCTGTTGATCAGCAACCTCACGTTCTTTTCCAATGAACAACTTTACTGCTGCTCTTCTCCAAGCCTGTAGTGATGCCTTAGCTTTTAACTTTTATATTTTTCAAATCCTGTACTGCTAGTGTAACTCCGAAGTTTCCTGTAGCTTGTTAAGTGCTGTTCTCTNGTAGCCATTTAAGGCATCAGTAGCACTGCATTGGGTTGTTGTGACCCAAGTGCAGGACAAGGCATTTGGCCTTGTAAAACCTCATACAATTGCCCTCACCCCATGGGTCTAGCCTGTCCAGATCCCTCTGCAGAACCTTTCTACCCTCTAGCAGATCAACACTCACACCCAACTTGGTGTCCTCTGTGGGCTTACTCAATTCTCTTGTCCAGATCATAGATCAGCATATTAAACAGGACTGACTCCAAAGCTGAGACCACCAGTGACCGGACACCAGGCAGATTTGACTTCATTTACTACAGTCTTTGGCCTCAGCCATCCAGCCTGTCGAAGCTATGAGCAGCCAGTTGCTCCAGTAGAGTGCTGTGTGAAATGGTGTAAAAAGCTTAGCCTCCACAGCCTTTCCATCATCCACCCAGCAAGTTACCTTGTCATAGAAGGAGATCACACTGGTCAAGCAGCACTGCCTTTCATAAACCCTAGCGGGCTGGACCTGATCCATCCCCTGGCGTCCTGCACTCAAGATGTTCTGCTCCATGGCCTTCCCCAGCACCAAGGTCAGGCTGACAGGCTTGTAGTTGCATGAATCCTTTTTCTGATCTTTCTTGTAGATGGGTGTCATATTTGCTAACTTCCAGTGAGGTGGGGCCTCTCTAGTTAGCCAGAACTGCTGATAAATTATGGAAAGTGGCTTGGTGAGTATTTCTGCCATTTCCCTCAGTATCTTTGGGTGGACTCCATGCAGCCCTCTTGACTTGTGTCAAAATGGTGTAGCATTTTACTGACTATTTCCCCTTGGATTATGGGGGCTTCATTCTGCTCCCCACCTATCTTCCAGCTCAGGAGGCTGGGTGCCCAGAGAACAACTGGTCTTGCTGTTAAAGACTGAGGCAAATAGGTATTAAGTGCCCCAACCTTCTCCTTGCTCTTTGTCACTCTGTTTCCCCCTACATCCAGTAAAAGATAAAGATTCTACTTAGTTCTCCTTCAGTTGCTAATATATTTCTAGAAGCATTTTTTTTGGTCTTTTATGCCAGTAAGCAGATTAGGTTCTGTTTGGCCCTTCTAATTTTCTCCCTGCATAACCTGGCAACATCCTTGAAGCCCTCCTGAGTTGCCTGGTCCTTCTTCCAAGGATGATGCAGTCTTATCCTGAGTTCCAGCCAAAGCTCTATTCACCCAGGCTGGTGATCTTCCCTGCCAGCTTGTCTCCTGGCACATGGGAATGGCCTGCTTCAGCGTGTTGAAAAATTCCTTCTTGAAGCATGTCCAGCCTTCCAGGACTCCTTAATTCTTCAGGACTGCATCCTAAGGGTCGTTCTCAACCAGCATCATAAATAGGCCAAAGTCTGCCCTGTGGGAGTCTGGCAGAGCAGTTCTATGGGCTCCCCTCGTTATTTCTCCAGGAATCAAAACCTATCATTTTGAGATTGCTGTGCTCAAGACAACCTCCAATTGCCATCAGACCTCCTTCTCTGTTCAGAAAAACAGCTCTGGTGGAGTGCCCTCCCTAGCTGGCTCATTTACCAGATGTGTACTTCAGTTGTTGGACTTTTGATCCTGCCACTTTTTTACAGGGAGGAGCCCATTGCATTTAGAGTTACATCATCACTGTATTTTTTATTCAGTTATATTAATAAATATAACTTTTCTGTCATTGCTAGTATGCTAGTTCATTGATTTTTATCATAGTTTCTCCTGTCTTTTTGTGGTATAAATGTATGAAACCATGCTTACACGGAAGGGGAATAAAAACATTTCTAATAGTCTGTTGCCTTCTTCAGAAGTGAAACTTTTGCTGCCCCAGGGGGGTGAAATCCTATAGGATATGCCATGTTATTTTAATATAAACTAGGGAGTTGTGTTAGTATTATTACTGGTCCTGGAGATCCCAATACACTACTAAGAAGTATAGCACTTCTGGTTTTGGGAAACTTGATGTAAAGACGAGTTTCAAATTGGCTTCCTTTCTGCAGAAGGCTGAATTGTGCAATGGTAAACATTAATGGCTGTATTTTTCTGTCAGCTCAAATGTGAGCTACTGATGAAAACAAAAAAAAAATCCAAACTGAAAATTTGATTTGGAGCATTTAAAGTATTTTATAATCCATCTGTGAAAAAATTAATAATTTCTTCAGTGTTATGCCTTTCTGACAAAATCATCATTTAAAATAAAAAAGAAAGGATGCTGTGTTTGTCTTTGAAATGGGTAACTTAAACACTGAAGGAGAGGGATGACCTCTGAAATGAAGGAAGCTTAAAGGACATGACTAGCAGAAATAGCAGTTTTGGTATTAGGTAGACAAAAGTCCCATATCAGAATTGTGATCCATTGTGCTAAGTGTTTTGCAAACAAAATAAAGCTGTATTATGCATTAGCTAATTTCTTAGATCTTGCAGGTTTTTGTAAAGGACAGTGATACAGAAGTACAGCTGTTAGCTGCAACCTTAGCTGCCCTTAACTAAAAATTGATCTCTGTCCTGGTTATAAGCCTCTGCAATTCCGTTAGCTTCAGTGAATTTCTACAGCTTCTGCGGGAACCTAACCTGGAACTAAGAGTTGGTGCAGGGCTGTTGATTCTGTTCCTCTGTACTTCCCTTTGACAGGATGCACTGTGGCTCAGTGTGTAGCCTACCTTATTTTGACAAAATCCTTTGTTTTCATTAGTGCCATACAGAAAACGATCCAGTTGGGTTCTCAGATTACATCCACTGTTTTTGTAGCTAAAGCTGTATTTGTAAAGTATGAGGTATTGTCTGCTGTCCTGTATGTTAACATTTGGCTTCTTTTCCCTTCTGCCTGCTCTTGTAAATCAATTTTATTTGAACTATAACAGAAGTGTCTTATAACTTAAATGTTTTTTCAAATAGTCTTTGAAAAACAATTTTAATAAAATATCCTGTAGCACTGATGCTTCTAAAAATACAAAGCTATTGTATGTACATCAAGGAGAATTTTGCTGTATACATTCATGCATCTAGAGACAGGAGAGAGCATGCTGTAATTAACTTGTTTGACCTGAAATGTATACAAGGAATGGAAAATTTGGCTGCATGTGTAATGACCTGGTAGTCCAGGTAATTTCCTTTATGCCTTAAGTTAGGTAACTGACATTCATAATGCATAGAATCTTGCTTGTTGAGCAGTCTAGCATTATATTTGCAGAACTACTGCTATACTAACTGGTATTACATTCACATTCAGTGATTTATTTGATCTAGAAAGCCAACAAATTTCTGCTTTTTTAAAAGGATGTTTTCTAGGGCTCCAAATGATCAAATGATCTATGTTCTAGTTTTCTTCTATTACAGTTGTGATGAACACAGGATCATTTGCAATATATGTGTGTATATATATGTATATATGGTGGGACATTATGTATATATAGTATATACATCAGCATATATTGGGACATGATTTTCACTTTGGTCTGTGACTACAACATTGGACTGTGGCTTCAACAACCTGTTTTAGAGACCTCACAAATAAATCACTGATGATACTTGTGGAAGTTACCACCTTCCTTAGATAAAAGTGTGTTGATAAAGTACCAGTTTGTATAGAGTAAGCTTTGGATCTGTCCCACAGTCAAATAGAGCATAAAGTAATAAGCTAAAATCTGCAATGGCTGCCTGACACACACAAGGGTATTTTAATTAACCTGCATGCAGAAATTAACCCTTAGAGTACTGCTTCAAATTCTTCAATTTATTTTGTTATTTAATTTTACCAGTGGGCTATGCTGCTTTTCTACTCAGTTCATAGTACTGTACATAAAGTACATTAAATAGCCATAAAAAAAAAGAAGTGAGAAAAAGAAAAAAAAATCCAATCAACTTCTTATAAACAAGGGATTCTCCAAGACTAAGTACTCCAGGTTGCTAATGGGTAATGTATTCCTAAGCAACTACTTTTTTGTTAAAGGTTTTATATTATGACATGAATTAAAAGCATGTAATGTTTCACTGTACCTGTGTGCTTGTTAGGTTTCTTCCTAAAATGTCATAGGTGTGTCTCCTTTAGAAAGAAGTCAGTTCTTTAAGGGTTAATGTGGGGTTAAGCAATCCTGAGGTATTCTCCTGCTTGTCCTCTCCTAAAGGTATCTGCATGTTAATTCTCAAATATTACCTGAACAGGTGAATATAAACACTGTATGAATGACTAACTGAATGAATGAAATAATTCCTTTGAAATGCTTGCTTGTATCTTGTAAATGACTGGAAAACAGAAACACGATTTCTGAATCAAGGTCTTTAATGAAATGCGTACAATTCTCAGCAGAGTAGAAACTCATATACTGACAATTAATTCTGATTTCTTTTTCTTTCAAATAGCCCAATAGAATCCTGCCAGAATTTCTACAAAGATTTCACATTACAGATCGACATGGCTTTCAATGTGTTCTTCCTACTCTACTTTGGCTTGCGTGTAAGTAGTGTGTCTTTGGTAACAGGAGGCAGGGAGGGCATACAGCTGCAGTCAGCATGAAAATAATCTGATTCTGTCATCTCTTCCCCTCTTTTTTTTTTTTCCTTTCTTTCCAGTTTATAGCAGCCAATGACAAGCTATGGTTTTGGCTAGAAGTTAACTCAGTGGTAGATTTCTTTACGGTCCCTCCAGTGTTTGTGTCAGTATATTTAAACAGAAGTTGGCTTGGTAAGTACAACAGTTTTACCTTTAAAATGCTTGTTATAAAATTACTTCAACTTTGCACTTTTTGGTGGAGAATTTCTTCATCTTTTATGTCATTACGTAAATAGAAGAATGTCACCAAAGTTGTTTTTGAAGTGAATTTTAAGCAGAAAGGTAGATTTTGCCAGAAAAAGCACTTACTATATCTGTTTTGTTTTCAATTAATTAGTATAATCTCCTACTGTAAGTGGTGGAGAACTCCATTTTGGAAGTACTGTGTAACATGAGGCTGCTGTTATCAAACAGTGAATTTGATTTGTTGTCTCAGCTTGCAACCTGAACAGGTGATCCAGACCAATCATTCACTGAACTGGATTGCCATGAATCATTGTCAGCAATGAAAGCAATACATTTTTGTTGCGTTTTTTGAGCCAATGTGGCTAAATTTTAAATCCACTGAAGTGACTGATTTGGGAGATACATTTAGGCACTTAATATTTTTGTTGGACTGCTAGGAATACATTAGAAAAGGTATGCCATATGTAAAAGGGAATACAAAATCAAACAGCGAGGATAGTCTATTAAAGAACATCCATAATGTGGCAAATGGTGTTGCTTGTACACATCTTATATTCTTTCTCATTAGAAAAATGAAGGTCAAATGTGATTTTTTATTCAGAGAAATCTTCCTAAAAATGGCATACTGTGTGAATGGCATGTCTTTAGACAACATATGATGACTTGTGGTTTAGCAATTCATTCCTCCAGAAATACAGGCACTCATTGTCTCTGAAAACTGATGGGAGTGGTTATCTTAGATGTTTTATATGGAAATAAAAAGAAACTGTTTTGGCGGGGGGGTGGTGAGATGCCGCAACCTTCCCGAAGGGTCTCCAAAACAAAGCCGCTCAGTTGGAGCCACACACCAAGCACACACTCACACACCAGATAGCTTCTTAGATGGATCTATGGCAAAGAGACAGGAAGGGTCCTCATGTGGTATTCCACGTGGAGGTTTATTGCAGCCAGGTACCGTAAGGGAAGCAGGAGCAAAGACGAGCGTCAGGGGTAGGTCCATGTTTAAGTATAGGGTCAGTGGGGATGGAGAAAGCATCAGGGACCAATGATTTGGGGGCACAAGGGTGGGACACAGGCAGGGCTAGGGTATGGGAGCCAGTGGGGCAGCAGAGAGGGAGTGGCTGAGGGACAAAGGCCAATGGGGGAGCAGGGAAGGGAGAGCACTCTGGAAAAGGGACACATAGGGTGGGAAAGGGGCAGGGAGGCCAAGGGGCCAACCAGGGAAACAGAACTGAGGTGCATTAACATAATGTAACAAAGGCCCCTGGGAGAAGCATTTCTGCCACCCTAACCTGGGGAGTGCCTCTGAAATCTTTTCCTCCACAGGACGCTCATGGTCCCTCCGTTAATAGGCCCGCTGGCTACCACCACAAGCCAGAGGGTCTTTAATAGTCTTACAACATTTTCATCTTAATACAGAAGTGCAAAGATCCAAAACTTATTGATGAATTTCTGTTTTATGGAAAGAGATCAATAAATTTAAAGCCACAGTAAAGGTCATATAACTATATCAGTGGTTATTAGTATGCCAGAGAAGAAAGCAGTAAAACAGCCAGAAAAGATCACTACACATCTTCATATGGTTACTCTCTTTATCAAATATCACTTCTGTCATATGTGGAAAACTAAGTAAGTCATTTTGAGAGAGAAAATGTCATACAGTTCCATATTATGATAGGAAATAAAATTTTAAAATAAGATATCTAAGCAAAAAACGTGCTTATCCTTCAAAGAAAATTGCTGATTTCACTAGCTATAATTTAATCTCAGATTCCTTGCATATGTGAATTAAAGGGATGCATTTTCATGCCTGTAAGTGGTGTATCAGAGTTTCCCAAAACTTTGAGATTGAAATCCTTGGAGATGAAGGCTATCTGGAAGAATAAATAAAATCACAGAATCCATTAAAAAGGAATATGAGATGAGAAAGTAGCAAGACCACAAACTCTGGGAAATGAGGCGGAGATAATTATTTGGAATGAATACCCTTCATGAAAGTGACTGCATAATTGACTGACTCATGGTGACACAGCAATCCAACTAACAGTACTGATGGAGATAATGAGAGAGTTTGCACATTTGGAAGTTCCTGATGCATAGATTTTATAAGTTTTATGTCAGTTTGCAGAAAGAATTAAGCACTCATAAGGTTGAAAGGATTTCCATATCTCTTAATTACACCAGCATCACTTTATCTTGATTTCTTGTTTATAGCCCCACTTTGTCTGTTTCCTCATGGAATCCTCCTGAGACATTTATCACCTGCTGAGGCAAAAAATTGAGGCAAAAAAAAATTTAATGTAGTCCTCTTAAAGTAACATATTTACAGTGTTTTAGCTTTGCACCTGCTTCCAAAGAGATTTTTATTTTAGATGAATTGTCCGTAGTGAAGTCATTCACTAATTAAAAAAAGTGAATTATTTGGGTTCCTAACCTTGCTTTAATTTAGATCAGCAAGGTATTTTGGGAAGCTGTGATGAATGAATTTTTAAGTAAACACATATAAGTGTATTAATGAAGACTCTCTATTCCTTTAAACCTTTAAAAGAGATTGCCAAATTTACTGTCTGTGGAGGTCAAGTACTTTGGACATACTTGTAGGTAATACAGTGGTAGGCCTGAGTGTGTGAGTAGGGGGAAGGGAGAGTGTTTAGAGCATAATGTTTACAGTTTCAGGTTAGATGCCTACTTTGCCTTTTTCTTTTATATAAATTTTGTAATTGAGAGAGATATCCTTCTGCTGAGGGGATTTGGAATATGTATGGTGTGGGTTTTGCACAAGTTGTCCCTCTGTGTATGTAGGATTAGCAGGGAGGTTTCCCTTTTAATGAGGCAAGTAAATAGGGAGTGCTTAAAGTTAGGCAACTTGAAAATCATTCAACACTGACACGGTTTAAGAATTTCTTAATGGTTTAGCAGGTTTCCTTTATAGCTTTAGATTTCAAGATCATTTAGGAGCCAAAATATAATGCACCATCTGGAATGTATTGTGCATCAGGGTCTTTCCAATTAATTTCATTATTGATTCATGTCAATCAGCTCTAATGGGTTCATTGAAGTAGTTGGCAGAATCAAAGTCCCCAGTGTGGCTCCCTGAATGCCCAGTTCTGCAAGAGCTGTCCTGGTTTAGCTGACTGACTAGTATCAGTATAGACACACAGTTTAAGGAGTATTTTAAAGTAAACAAACTATCCTAAATAAAAAAATGAACTTTGCCTTTGGGGCAGTAAGTGCTTACAGAAAGATGTGAAGCATAGCAGAGGACGTGCTCTGAATGTATCAGTTGTTCATGTACTGTAGTGGAAAGCTAGTGAGTTTTTTCTGTTCTTGTGCTGGTTCAGAAATGCCATCATTCACCTATTACATAGCTCTTAGCATGTGAAGCCTTCGCCTTTCCCTGCTACTCTGCTGTATTCAGCTCTTCATAACATACATTTTTGCATCTTGAATTGTTGTATATGAATTAAATTTTCAATCAGTCTTTATAAAGGATGTTGTTTCAAATCTAGTCTTCCAGCTAGATTCCAGTTTGCGGACAGCATTTGGTATTAAAAGACAGATTAGGTTATGCTTTTCCATCAAAAGGTTTCTAGGAATAACATGGTGATTAATGTCTGAAGTTAAGATGAAGGCAAAACAACACTTTAAACCTGCAAAATATAAAGTTTTAAGATTTGGTAAATCCTTCGGAGAGGATTTCTGTGGTATCGTTGTTTGCACAGGATAGCATAAGAAAAGGAAGAACATGAAAAGAATACATTTGGCATATGGAAAGGTCTACATATTATTTAAAGTTTGGGTGAAGTACGGATAGGAAAGAAACTTTAAATATATCTGTAATTCAGTGATATACAGTGCTTTATCATGCTGTATAAAAATTTCTTATGCTCTGACATGAAAACTCTACAGATAAGAACGTCAGTGTATTTTTGGACATTCATCTTCATCTAGGTCCCCATGACATTTTTCCAACACTGTTTTACAAACAGTGCTTTTGTGTAGATAGTTGCTTATGAACCAAAGCTCTGCTTTATAAAACCATATGTATTGCTTGCACAACTCTATACAAGAAACTTTCTGATAGTGGTAGGACAGTTCTCCCAAGTGCAGGATTCTACAGAGTGGAGAGAATCTTTCTGAGGGAAGAATAATTTGCAGGTAATTTTAACAGTGAATTTCAACCAAATCATTTCAGTGCTGAGTTTGTATATTTTGTTTATAGTCTAAGTGAAGGTAGGCTAAAAGGGTTGTTGGACAGAAAACAATTTGCAGAAATAATGCCACGGTAATTTTTTTTTTTTTAACTACAGAGTTGTCATAATCCAAGTATCCTAGCTAAGTTTCAGATTCAGGTCTTCTTTCCTTTGGATAGCTTGCAGTCTGACAAATTGGAGAGTCCTGCAACAAGTGAATTCTTCCACTTTTATTTAGTACAGATTTAAAAACACTTTGGGCGCCACCTAAAACTGCTGTCTTCTGTGATAGCAAAGCCAGTTCAAATATCTGAAATGACAATAATAACAATAAATGACATAATAATAAATTTTATTATGTACTTGTATGCTTATGAAAAAGGAAATATTGATTTTATGAGCTGACTGTGTTGGAGTAAATTGCTTTGACAGAATGGTATTGTTAGAGGGGAATTTAACATAAAAAATATGATCTTGACTTCACATTTGCAAGAACATCTGAATGAGGAACAATCAGCCTTAGATCATGATATTAATGCAGTGATATTAATACAACCTAATATATAAATTTGATAGAGTCTTGTATTATTGAATCACAGAAATCAAAGATAAAAAGATCTTTTAAAAAATCTGTTTCTTTTTCTCTGACCATATGCTTCATCTATTCTCCTGTAGAGAACATCAAGTGATAAAAACTGTTCGATTCTTGGTAAATTCTATTATCAGGAAGATTTTTTTCTTTGTCCTTAGTCCCTGACATACCTTTTAGTCTAGGTTGCTTCTGATGCTGTACTGTGTTTTTCATAATATAATTTGAGATATGTAGCGGGGGAAAGAAGACAGACAACAGATGCAAATATAGACACATGCAAAGCATAGAGAACAAATCTCTTCGGGTGCTGATTAGCACAGTTAGGGAAGGGGATCCTTTTTTCCAGTTCTTGCTCAAATTCTGTCCAGGTCCTTCTACAGACATGTCAATTAATTTTGGATGAGACTTGTGCTTTCAGTATCAATCCTTGGTCCAAGAAGAGTGTTTCCAACAACTCTGGTGGAAATTCAGCTGTTTTGGTGAATCAGAGAATGAAATTGGTTTCCCACTGTGGAGAGAGATAGGTGACTTTGGAGAAAAAGTGGATGTGTCTTATTAAGATAGTTAAGGTGATGGTGTGAAGCCTCCTACCCATCCAGCAAGTGTTCTTCAAGATGAAGCTTTAGTTAAAAATCTGTATGTGAAAACAACATTTGTTTTAATGCCGTGTGGATCTTCTTACCTCTGCAGAACAGCTCAGCCTGAAACCATATTTGAATCTGTAGAATACTTAATTCCTTTTGGAAAACTTAGATAGTTTAATGAAATTTAGTTACACTGACTCAAAGAACTCCTCTGATAACTTAGTTGTCGGATACCACTTTGACTTTGCAATCATTTACTGGATTTTGATGCATCTACACGTCTCAAAGTTCTCCCTTGCTTAGCACCTTAAATTAGCAGTCGTCTGCAAAAAATTTATTGGTAAGTGTTGTGCATTTCTGCCATCTATTGGTGGAATCTTTGAATGCACATCCAAATTCTACAAATATTTCTTTAAAAACTAGGAAGAAATACTAGTTTTCTACAGCTTTATCTTTCTGTCATTTTACTTATATTATGCATTATTTTATATATAGTGAAAGCTAAATTCTTTAAAATTTCCTAGAAGAATTTTATTTTGTGTAAATGTGCATGTGTACTGCTTTTATGTATGGTACCATTTCTTTCTACACTTCAAATGCCTTTGAACGGGTATCAATGAATGTAATGAAGAGAGTTTTGAATGCTCAGTGTGCTTGGTGATTTATCAGTAATCTGTTATTGAATGGACTGTATCACATTTGCATTGTATGAAGGCAACATTTTTGCTTTTTCCTAGGCACCTTAATCCGTCCAGGTTTCACAGAGCCTGTACATTTTGACAGGGCCCCAGTTAAACTAACACTTACTTCCCAACAGGCATTTAAGTTGCTACAATATTAATACTAGAAGGGTAACCTTGTGACAAATATGTATTTGTCAAAGTCTACGACAGATTTTTATGGATATTGTTGCATTGACTTGTGGTGATACTCTTATGTTCTCAACTGATGAGAAGTCAAACAAGTCAGCCAAAAGGCACTGGAGCAGAGGAGAAGCACAGGGACAGCACTAGTTTCAAGTGTCATTAGTGTCTGTCATCTGACATTCATAGGAACTGTGTTCTTGCTTCCCTCTCTCTGTGAACTCAAAGCAAACTAGATAATTTAAATCACCTGTTCCCAGTCTGTCGCTGTCTGTGAGCAGTACTTATCATTGCACAGAAAAATGACCCTAAAAACCTACTGGTTTCTATTCTGCTCTTATGGAGAGGCACGATAGGTAGTGGGGTATCTTGATTTTTTTCATGTGTGAATGAGGCTTAGCCCAAAGGTAGTCCTAGTTTCTGAATTTTGAGAAGCTGTTGCAAGTTAATACTGTAGCTGATATCAGTTACATAGCTTTAAAAAGTGCTTCCTAGTCTATTTTCCAGGCTGAATGGACTTACTTGACCTCTTTCATCTATAACCTTACTGAGCAAGAATGTATTTTTAGTGGAAGAAAATAAGTAATCCAGTCCTATGTTTATAGTTACCTGCAAACAAATGTTACCTATAAACAAATGCACAGAGTTTGTTGCCATCCTGCTTTGCATGATTCCAAGCTCTGCTTGTCACTATCTTACTCTCTTCATTATCAAGAACTACATCCTCTGGTATCACTGCTTAACGTTAGGCAGAATATTAATAGAAATATTAAAAAACTTAATGTTAAGAACACATTCCTGACAAGACTCCCAGGGAAGACATGCCAGATGCATTTTAAGACTCCCTGGGGTTTGGTCCGTTTAATGAGTGCCATGGCAATGCTGAGTAAATCACACCAGTATTTATAGCTCTGTCATTCAGACTTGTCAGTTAATGGGAAAGCAAATGGCATATGATGCTTTTCTAAATGTATACATAAATATAATTACTTATCTTAACCACTTAACTACTTTGTAGTAGAATTCTTTGCTTTTTTTGAGATTAATGAATAGGCTCATGGTTATTTCTTTTAAGTTTATGGAAATAACATCAACTTTTTTCTTGTTTATACTATATGTGCCAGACTTGCTTAAAACCGACACTAATTAGCCCACAGAGTGAGTTTTAAAAACTATTAGATGCAAGTTACCCATACATGATGACTTGGAATGTCCTGCTTAATAGTAGTATTTATTCGCATTCTCCTTAGTCACATTAGGAAGACAAGTGTGCAGTCATTACATGGTTGGCTTTTTTCTAAGTTATAAAATAAAATATGTGTGGGACACTTCTGCCTTTTCTCCATCGTTACTGAAATTCCTACTGTGTTTCTGGTCATGCAGTGCTGCAGTTAAAATGTCTTGCAATGCAGTTAGTCTGTGGTTGGTTAACATGTTTCATAAACATTTTATTCTTTTTGAATTCTGATGGTTTTAAACAGAAAATATATATTACTGTTTTGGTCTGCATTTTTTGTTTGCATGAACAGTAAATATAATTAGTATTTTCATTTAAGTGACCTAAATTTGAATGCCTAGTAAGATTTCCTTGACATATCCCCCATCCTTCTCTCACTCTTCATATTCCTTTATGGTTATAATACTTAAGAACTTCTAAAGGTTTACTAATGTTCTTCACCATATGTTTTTCAGGTAGACATTTCCATTTTGTAAGCAAAACTGGTTTTATGTATATTTCATACAAAGGAACATAGGCAGCTAGTCTTTACATTAACTGATGTAGCCAAATTGTCTGTTGTCATCATTGGTTGGTGTTTTGTGTCATGTTTTTTCTCAACATCAATCCATAAATGTTCAAGATCATAGTCTGCCAAATACAGAAACACAGAATGTTTTTTTTGATATAGATTGACTGCTAAATTCTAAGTTGCTTATAATAACTGATTTTTAACTGTCTTTTCTTGTATTTAATTCAGTCATACTCCCCTCTGGGATAATAATAGGATAATAATAGCAAGTATAAAGGATTTATGCTGAAAAATAAATCACTGCAATTTCCTTTAATAGCCAAACATTTTGCCTTTTTTAAAGATATTGCATAATTTTCTTCTCTCCATATCCTTTTCTGGCCAGTTAAAATATGTGCTCAATAACTAGATGTTATGTGAAAAATAGTCTATTTTCCTTTTATCTTGCTGTTTATTATCAGTTTAATTACTTTATGACTGCCCTTCTAATTCTCTCATGATTTTTACGACTGCACTTCTAATTCTCTCATGATTTCAGCGGTCTTTCAGACTTAAGTTATTAAGATATTCTGCTTAAATGAAGGCTACCCAGACTGTTGCATTTTGCCTTTGATAGAATGTGGAACAATATTTTAAAAGGAGAAAACCCATTCCCTTGAACTGCCAAGGGAATGCATAATTATTTCTGCTGTCTTCTGCCATTTGTGTTTATTTGAAGGAGGGGCAGTTAAAAATGCTTCTTTTAGTGTCACATTATCATCAGTCAGATGATTTCCAAATTTTCTTGAACTATCTACAGCATGTAACTAACTTGCACACTAACTTTCCTTAATGGTAATATAAGAGATTGGATTTTTTTTTTTTGGT
>VZTN01005800.1:24863-50705 GCA_013400515.1 Erpornis zantholeuca
CCCCAAATCCTCAAAAATCTTTGCAAATCTTTCCTATTCAACATTCATCTTCCCCAATACCAAAGCTCTAAAGTCCTGAAGGGCTTCTTTACCAATGTATGTTAAGGCTGTTGTAGATAATAGGTATAGAAGTTGAATTTTTAATTATGAGCATAAGTGATTAATTAATTATGTNTGGCAGTCAATGAACATCTGAGTTTCTACACGTAAAAGATTGTGAATATAAATTCAAATCAGATAGGATACTTTGTAAAGAAAATGGTATATTTGGGCTTTTATTATCTACTAAATTCCACATTTGGATTTTTCTGTGTTGTTTCACTTTCCTTCCTGTTGTGAGCAAAGTTTAGATACAGCACTGTAAAAGCAGAGACATCTGGAAGTATCATCTGAATTCTTTCATGTCCACTCTCACCTGGGAAATTATTCTAGAGAAAATTATATATCATTGCATGTGGGGGAGATCCTATAAGAAATATGTTGCATTCAGTGGAAAATAGGAAATAATACGTAGATTTGAGGAATAGCATCTCCTAGGAAAATTTCAGACACTTACCTTACTGGGCACTGGCTCTAATCTACTCTGATAGTGCATAGAAATTTCCCTATGTTCTCCTATTGATTGGGTAATATCAGCCTTTTAGAGAAAGCATTTGTGTGCATCTGAAAATGTGAGAATTTTCTTCTCAGTAGGCAGATCACAGATTTTCTGTCTGATGTGAATTTGAAGAGAGGAGTTTTAAATGCTACTTCCTTTACTGGCTTTATTCTTGACTCAGTCTTAGAGATGAATCGACACTTGCAGTTCTCAGACCTCATATTTAAACATGATGCACTATGGAGGAGGTGAAGACTATTTTTTAGTGCTGCATTGGGGTGATATAAGGTATGCTGATACATGGTGTATGGATCTATACAACAGCTGTGTTTCCAAAAAGCAGTTAAAGTGCCATAATCTTTGATTTCTGTGGAATTTTATGACTAAACTCTTAATCCAACAGCTGGTCTGAAATACTCTGTTTATCGTTGGGACAATATAAATTTACACAATGTGAAAGGAGTCATTCTGTACACTGAGTAAAAGGTTATTGCTTCACCAGCACAGGCATAAATATTTTTTTAATATTTGTCATCCATCGGGTTGGAAAATGGAATTAATGGTTTTTTGCACTTGGATCGTAATCACACACAGAATTTTGTGGTGTATCCTTTTCCTAACTGATTTCTCATTAATTTATCTGTATGGGCCTGCTCATATCCATTCTTAACTATTTTCTTAGTGCAACTCAAAGGCTAAAGAGGCTCACCAAATAGGATGCATTTCAGTTGATTAGAAGTGAAATATTTGACTCCTTTTCAAGCCTTATTTTGTAGTATGCTCATTGTTTCTTTGGCAGTTGTGGCTTGTGCCTTGAGACTCACGGGAGCAAAGACAGGCAGAATTGCAAGTCTTTTTTTAAATCAACGTCCTGCAGCATGAGTCAGGCTTTAGATCTGGCCTTTGCCCTTCCTTTGCCTTTGTTCTTATCATTTGTTCTGCCCTATGGTTACAGCCTCTCAGAATAGCATATTCCCGATTTTAGTGCAATTTGTTCCTGATGAATGCCAGGGAAAATTATATAAGATGCTAACTTGTCATTTTTCAGGAAGGGAAGCTTCTTTATATTGGGTTGTAATGGTCACTTTAGAAAGCAACCTCCAAATTGCCAACTTTCTTTGCACCTCTTTGCAAGGTTAGTTTGCTGAGGTGTAACCTCATTTTAAGGGTCATTTTGGTTTTAGTAGCACCATCAGTAAAGTATGCAATTAATATTTTACTCCCCAAATCAAAGAATTAAAAAAGGCATATTTTCCATCTACTTTGAATATGGACTCACAGTATCCGGAAAGGATTAAACACATGTAATATTAAAAAAATAGAAAAATGAGAGCTGAATAAAATCTTTGCCTTCTTAACTCTTTCTTACCCACTAGGTAAATATGAATACTGGTTATTCTTCCCTTCATGCTTTCAGCCTTTTGTTAATAATGGGACCAACATCACTTTGGTGGGATAATACTTCTTTTGTAACATATTAATATTTACATATTAATATTTTATTATGTTTACATATTAATATTCTCTGGTTTTATGTAAAGATCTGCTCTTCACTGACTACTGGCTACATCTGTGCTTGGTTTATGGAATGTGACATAGG
Organism: Erpornis zantholeuca; assembly: GCA_013400515.1. Taxonomy (NCBI): domain Eukaryota; kingdom Metazoa; phylum Chordata; class Aves; order Passeriformes; family Timaliidae; genus Erpornis; species Erpornis zantholeuca. Next base: position 27,062 of record VZTN01005800.1, read on the forward strand.
TGTTGCCTGAAGTGGTGTAAAGCAGGAAAGTTAACGTTTAGGTATCAAGTGACTGATTTTGTTATTGTTAATGCCAAGCTCTCTGAAAATGGTTTAATATCTTAAGATTCTGAGACTGGGAGATAAAAAAAATTAATGCAACTGCATGCATTTTCTCAGAAACTCAAGACTGGAATGTAAATTTACTTTCTAAATAATCTAGTAAGATTAATGAGTGGTAAATTCTTGGCAGAATGAGCATTATTCTGGGTTTGTCATCATCTGTAGATATTGCTACAGAGCTGTACTAAAAAGTATTTGTTGACCAACCTGTATAGTTTTTATATTCAGACATAGTAGGTTTTGGGTTTTTTTTTCCCTATGAATAATACTTCTACATTTTTGAAATAGCAGCAATGAAAATTTTATGGGCCATTTTGTGTACAGCAATAGCTTCTCCATTCTTCTTTCAGAAGTAGCAATTTAAAAGAGAGGAGGGGTAGAATGTGGAAAATTATTTGTTTATTTATTGTAAATTAAATTAAAAATGAATTTTCAAGGAGAGAATAGTCACAGGATATAACAGTTATTTTTCTCTACAGCAGGTTTCTCTTCGGCAGGTTTCCTTGTGTTTTGTGGGTTTTTTACAGGTTGTGCTTTTCAACACAACTGAAAGCAAATAATAACCTACAGAAGCACAGCAAATCAGCCACCCATGTCTAACCTGTGTTTTAAAGGACAGCAATTTGATACTCACTTCTACCCAAAACTTTGGTTTTCCAAGGCAGGATCTAATCTTCCTTGGCTCTCCTTCAAGATGATATAAGCAAGTACCCAGTCCTTTTGCATAGCCAAAGGTAAAGTGGAGATTAGCTACTGACAAGTCTTGCTTTCTTCGTCTGCATATTTAATAGCTTCACCTTTGAAAGCAAGTTGTCATTTAATTACAGCAGTACTTCCATAAGTATATAAATCTGTTTTTATGACAAGTTCAGGGAGGGTCATGGAGTGATATCCTTCAAGGTTATGCTTCTGTAGAAAATATGAAAAATTTCACTTTTAACTAGCTTGAATTCATTGAAGGGAAAATAGGTAGTTAAAAGTCATTCTAGAGCTCTTCGTAACAGAATGTATGTTGATTAGTTTGGATTAAGTGCTTCAGAGCAGGCTGCAGACATCTCAGCTTCTACTCATAACACAGAGTTAGGAGTTTCAGGTCTACCTCAGACCAGGAGACCAAGGACCGTGTCCTTCACAGGGTAGGAAACAGTGCTGTTTTACTGATGGCACCATTTTCCTCTGCTTAATTGGACTCTAGACTATCACTCAGATGCTCATCTGAGCTAGACTACCTAAAAGTCTAGCTAAAAGGTATTCTTGATAACTGAAAAAAAAAAAAAATCTACAGAGAACAATTTTCTGTAGTCTAATTTTACATCGAATATAAAGAAAACTTGGCCAAGTAATAGATGTTATAGATGGTAATGAACTGTCACTGAAAACAAGAAACTGTTTTGGGTAATTGGGTCGTAGAACAAAATACTAAAAAATATTCCTTTTGAAAGCAGAAACGTCTGCACAGGAGAGTAATACCAACAGCTCTGCATGGCTGGCTGTGATGTTGAAGAGTGCATCTCAGCACAATATGCCATCATCCTGCTGCTGCTCAAATTTATATATATTGCTTTTTTTTTAAACTTGTGGAGCAGGTTTATTTTAGATTTAATCCTAGTTTTTTTCCTTTATGTTTTCAAAATTTGGTGTATGCAACAGATTAAGCAGTGCACTGACCAAAAAGAAAGAAAATTGATAAAAATCTGGCTATGCCAGGAAGCTGAGGAGTTAAAATAATGCTGTCAAATAGTTAAAGCCAATATAATAGGTCATGTAAACTAAACAGCTTGGCTCTTGCTATTTATTACTTTGGACCTGTTTTCCTTTAGAGATATTTCAGGCTTTCAAGTTAAGTGGATTCTACACCCAAACATTTGTTGTACTAAGTATGAAGTACACTAATGATAGGTTTAAAATTGGATAATAACAAGATTATAATACTATTCAAGAGGAAATACAGAAAGAAAGGGAAATAATGCGCCTTATATGGTAAAATGTAATTAAGATGTGCTTTCAGTTTGAGCTGTACAAGATGAGATTAGTAACACAGACAAGTCGTACCCCTGTTCAGATTTTTTCAATTTGAGAGCAGTGATTCAAGTGCTCACAGATCCATCATGGATGTTTGTCACCATGCAGGCATAAAGAGTCAAAACCCATTCCTATGGACTCAGTGGAACTTGACTGTTGTGTCCAGTGGGAACATAACCAGGTTGTTTGTAAAAATGTAGAGTTAAAGGTTGCAATGTGAACAACACACTGAAGTAGTTTGCCTCTACTTCACTATCAGCATGACTTATAATTTGAAATTTGTATGTACTATTCTCCCCTTTATATCTGGCAGTCACTCCTTAATAACATTTCCAAAATGATTTGAAATCCTGTATATTTCATATAAGCACGTGGTGTAGCCTATTTTTGTGTCTGATTTGCACTGTACTCCAGATGGCATTGGTATATTTGTAGGTCTTCTGAGGCCAAAAACCATGAAAAAAAAAAGAAAATAAAAAGGAAAAAGAAATTATAAGCATATTCCTCAAAATGAAGGTAGATTTTCAAGATGAAGTTTTTATATTATGCTCAAAGCAGGAAAATTCATGAAGAAAACCTATCATATGTAATGGAAGGTCATGATTACTTTTAATTTGAAGAGCTTTATCCAATTGAACGAGATGATAGTTGACTGAACAAAATTCCAGTTTTGTGAATGTTCATAGAGCAGGTCTGTTTGAGAGAGCTGTGGATCTCTATTCTTTGTGCTCTTGCTTGATGGCTAAATTGTTTTGTTTTGAATTCTTGTTCCTTCAGTAAGATAGCTATCATTAACTGGGATTGGAGGAAGGGTTGTTGTGTTTATTTGTTGGAGGTTTTTTTTTCATTTCATCTGGGATAAATCCTGTAGGAGTTGGGTGATTATGTGACCTCTGCCTTTTGCATACTAGCTTTAACTGGAAGACAGATATGCGAACTTGCCAAAAAAACTAATACACAGTAAACAATTCCCTTTATGTACATGAATTATAAGAACTATATTCTTTGTGAGAGTACCTGTTCATTCCAAGTGAACAGCATCATGTTTGTGGGTTCTCAATCAATGGGTGTGGTTCTTTGATGTATCTGAAAGAAGCTTATGTGGTAATATCCGGATAGAAGATGGCTTTTAAGCTCTAATACATCACGGATCAGAGGAGCATCTGCACTGCCTGCTTGCTTCTGTGATTTGTTTTGTCCATACAATTTCTGGTACTCTTAGTCTGTTTTGTCAGGCTGAGTTTTGTATTTGAATTCATTCTGTTCGTTTCAAGCTAACGGAAATGGCCTGGATTATACTGAATTAACTTTTGATAACAGTGGGTAAAGGTGAACTTTATCCTGTGTCCAGTTAAACAAATCTGCTCCCAAAGAGAAGTTCTGTTAAAGAAAGGACTCTTGAGCTGTCTCTTCATGTTGATACTGAATTAGCAAAAGGAAAGGTAAATATATGACCATCTTCGCTATTAGTGAACGCTGTGACTGAAGACTGGACCACAGTACTTACATGCAGTGCTCCTGGAGCTGAAGATACACAGTCATGATTCCCAGCAAGATTTTAGTCTACCACAACCCTTCTGGGGGCACACATACAGAAACGTACAAAAGTACTAGAAGGCGTAAAAAATCTCATGGCGAATTGTTCAAAAATGGATATCGTGTCAAACCTGGACATAATGTCCCCGAAAAGGAAGAGCAGCGTACTTTGCGAAACTCCTTGGTGTCTTGTTGCAGGGTCGGCTCATACTGGGGTAAGGTCCAACTCTAAACATATTTTTTCAGAGCTGTGGTTTGTTATATTGTCTCTGGTGCTAGTATTACTGTATCTTCTAAAAAAATATATTCTTTTTTATTTTTCAACTTAAAAGCTGCAGTGATTTAGTTGCTTTGTAGGAAGAATTCTTCCCCAAACTTAGGTGCTGCAATGCTGTCTCCCTCAGCGAAGGGGTTCATTGTTCACCTAGGACCAAAAAATTGTCTTTGTTGAAGGATGGAATGTAATACTCTGCAATGATGGTGTTACCAAGAAATTTTTTTTGAAACTGGTCTCGTTATTTAAAAGGTGCAACAGTATGTTGAAGAACTGTGCAGCAGAGAGATTTATTAATGAATCTTTGATACAGCATTATTTGAAAGCAATCTACACAGATTCTAATCTTGATTGTGGTTTTTCTGTCCTGGTCATAGAGCGTTGATTTTTTTCATGCTGTGGGCTGTTCTCCCCACTTGTACTGTTGCATAACAGAGGTGGGGAAATGTATAAAAATATTTTGTCTGGGTTGCTTCCAAGGAATGGCAAATCGTTTTCCTCCCATTCTATTTTTTCTTGTCTTTTTTCTTTGAGCTTTCATTTTCAAGCCTATCTACAGAGAGTAAGATCTCAGATAACTCTGCTGCACTGTTTGCAGATGTTCAAAATGGGATTGTTTTGCATCCTAAAAATTATCCCTCTATCCTGTGTCTCAGAAAAGGTTCCTAAGTACAGATTCTGGATTTTTTTTCCAGTCTTCAGTAAACCATGTGGTCTTAATAAATTCCGGGGTAGAAGTTGCCATTGATAAGTTTGATCAAGATGCTGTTCTGATGAGTGGGTGAATAGTTTGTCAGGAACAGAAGTGGTAAATGGAATCTCTATGTATTGAGCCCTTACACCAATATTTTAATATGCTACTATCAATTAAAAAAAAAATAAACAACTTAAGGCAGTAAAATGGGGATTACATATCTCATGGGTGAGGAACAATGTAATGCTTGATGCTGTTCTTGTCCATCAACCTCTTATGCTGAATGAAGAAACATCCCAATTCCTGTTTCTGTTTATTAGAATCTCATTAAAATTGTATAAGTATAGTTGTCATGGTTTCTTTGTCTATCCCTTTAAAGATTTAAAATGGTACATTTCCTTTTTTTTGGGGGGGAAGTGGGGTTGGAGCCTGCAGCTAATCCTGATTGCTGCTGTATATTAATCCAGTGGAAAGCATCAGTTCAGCAGAGAGACTGCAAAACTGTCTGACAGCCAGGAAAATACCCTATTGACTGTAAAGTCAAATAAAGCTTTAAATAATACTGTTTACTTTGCTGTAAACTTTACAGATAAAATAATTTCCTACTGTAATTGCATGGCTACTGCCACACAGTTTATTGGCCATGTTGGCATCACAGTTCTGTTCTAAAACACCGATTTTGCTGGGTCCTTAGTACAGAGTCAGGAAAAAAGTACTCCTGCTGTATTCTACATCTATCCTGATAGTTCAGCATGGTATATTGCTTCCTATTGAACAGATAATTGATTTCCCTAAAGCTGATTTCAGGGGGTTTTGGCAATATGCAGCCTCCCCTAGTGACCATTTTTTACAGATTTTTTACAGATTTTGGGTTGAACACCATGATATGAAATAATATTATACACATATTTTACATTTTCAGTGTATTTTGAAAATGGTCTGTTTGCAGCACAGGCAACACAGGTAGCTAAATAAATATTTTTGCAGTAAGAAAATAATTCTGTGGTATAGTTGAAAGTTTATTGGAATCATCATACCTACAACTCAGATTATTGTATTAGAGGCAGAAACTAATGATTAAAACACTTTGTCTCATACTGATTAAGGAATCTGGTTTATGTTCATAAAAGTTTTTTTCTGGTCTTGATATCTGTGAATCTCTTAGGTTTGTCCTGGATTTTGGAGCTGAAATAAACTCCAATTCCTAAGCATACTTTTGTCATCCATTTAGAAGCAGAAGACTGAGAAACTCAAGAGGTCCTACTTTTATCTCTGTTTTTTTTTTTCTATGATTAGAGATATTTTCTGGGTAAATTAAATATTTTGGTACTTTTTTTTAAATATAATTTGTAGTGTAGCAGATTATCTCCTAGTTAGATCCCATAAGAAAATTCCAATGTAAAACCCTTTGCCAAGAAAAAGATGAGTTACATGATGGAGAGAAAGTAGCAAGCACTTCCTGAACATTCTGTTTAGTAGTTTACAATTAACTTCAGCAGACAGGATCCATGAAATGTGCAAAATTAGAATGGACTTCACTGTAACACATAAGAAACTATCTCAGCTATTGATTCTATCATTTAAATGTAAAACAGTTTTGTAGGTATTTCATAAGAGAATCTTTTTCTCCACTTGTATAGAACACATTCCCAAATACTGCCAAGGAAAGAGAGCTGTACTCATTTGTGTATGTAGCTGAAATGGCTTTGGGAAAGGGAATTTTCGTTAGTGCTCCTATTAGTGAATTTTGCTTTCTATTTCGGTGCATAAACAAGCATCAGCTGTTTGTATTCTTGGTGAGTTGGTAGACCTGAAAGAGATAGTATCATCTTAGTTGTGAGACAGTGGGTTTGAGTGCACCCTCAGCAGGTGTGCAGAAAGCACCAGGCTGAGTGGCACAGGTGACGTGCCTGGGGACACAGGATGCTGTCCAGAAGGAGCTGGACGAGTTTGAGAAGTGGGTCTGTGGGAAATTCCTCAGGCTCAGCAAGGCCACGTACAGGGTCCTGCACCTGGGTTGGGGTGACCCTCAGTATCAACACAGGCTGGGTGAGGAAGGGAGTGAGAGCAGCCCCTGCAGAGGATTTGGGGGTGCTTTTAGATGAAAAGCTGGACATGAACCAGCAATGGGAATTTGCAGCCCAGAAAGCCAATTGTGTCCTGGACTGCATCCAAAGCAGCGTGGGCAGCAAGGCGAGGGGGGGAAATTCCACCCTCTTCTCCCTTCTTATGATATCCCACCTGGAGCATGGTGTCGAGCTCTGGGGCCCTCAGCACGAAAAAGACATGGACCTTTGGAGTGGGTCCTGAGAAGGGCCACAGAAATGATCAGGGGGGATGCAAAACCTCCCTGTGAGGAAAGGCTGAGAGAGTTAGACTTCAGCCTGCAGGAAAGAGGGATCTGGGGAGACCTTGTTGTGGCATTTCAGTACCTGAAGGGAGCAGACTTTTTAATAGGACCTGCAGCAATAGAAGAAAGGGTAATGGTTTCAAATAAAAGAGGGTTTTTTAGACTACAGATGGGGAATTTTTTTACAGTGAATGTGGTAAATCACTGGAATAGGTTGCCCAGACAGGTGGTAGATCCCCCATTCTTGGAAACATTTAAGGTCAGACCATACACCACTCTGAGCAACTTGATCTAGCTGAAGATATCTCTGCTCATTGCAGGGAGGGTTGGGCAAGATGACCTTTAAAAATTCTTAACTATTGTACCCAAACTATTGTACAATTCTATGAAAATCACATAAAATAAAATGCATATAGGAATATAATAGCAGATCTGTTTGTGCCTAGAAAACTTTAGGATACTGGAAAGAATTAATTTGCTATGTAAAAATTCTTTTGGCTTTTACAATTGAAAGCCAGTTCTATTTTGTAGTTAAACTGTCCAAGAAAACTGCCTAGGCTTTTTTTCTTTCTAATTCTATTCTCTGAAGGGAATTTTAAAAAATGATGTGGGCTGCAGAAAATGCAGAACTTCATCTATAATGATTTTCTTCCACAAAAAAAACATGTTGAAGCCATAGTATTTTTCTTCTATCATTTAATGTCTCAGCAATTAAAATGTACCTTAATTAACCCTTATAATGGTTTGGAGATAGAGGTTTTATTGCTAACTTAGACGTTTCTGAGGTTTCTTTTTGAAACATAGCAATGGTTAACTTGGTCATCTCATTAACTTCAGATGCAGTGCAAAGCATTTGAGAGGAAGGGTTTTTTCCTGACCAGCCATATTTCATGAAAATTCATAGGGAGTGGACTGAGGAAAGCAGCTGGATGAAAAAGAGCTGGAAAGTTTATGAGTGCTAGTAAGGATCCTCTCCTTCCCTGTCTAACCACATCTCCTTGAATGGGAGTAGCAACAGTGAGAACTACTGGAAGTGGAACAGAGGGATGTGTCTCTCACAGTTTCAGCAGCAGGATCCAAAGTTATCATTCTCTAGTTGCAAATGGATCTGACATTTATCATTATTAAGCTTCATTTTATTACTTTTCATTTAGGTCCCTGAATCCATTTAGCAAGTTGTGATTAATTTTCAGAGTTCCCCACAGTCAATAATTAAAAAGAAACTTTATATCCATATAATAGACAAAGTGTACTTTAACACTACTTGGGAGTCTTAACAAGGCTACTTAACAGTACTATTTATAAGCCTTAGTAAAGGCAAATATTTTATTTAACAACTTTCCAAGGATTCTGCAGGAAAAACTTCTTGATTTAAACACATCTTGCCACATGCACCTTTGTGCTTCAGGGGAACCTCTTATTCCAGCAAGATTGTGAAAGTAGTGGCCAGGTTTGTATGTTTGCCAGCATCAGTATTTCTTTAAGTTTCTAGAAATAAAAAGTGGTTTCTTGCACTAGAATTAGATAAAATAAGTGTCACTAAAGAGAATGTATGAGAAGAAGCTGCTCTGGACCTTCCTGTAACAGTTGCATTACCATGTTACACAACTTTTATGTAATTCCTGGCTGTACTCTCTAATAAAAATTATCCTTCAAGCTTTACTTTAATTTTATAAGCTGTGCATATGTACAGTACAGAGTGTACTTTTATTCATATGCCAAAGATCTGCAGCCAAATCATTTACTATCAGCATAAGACTATTTTAATAATTTAAGCCCTTAATCTTCTATATTGGTTTCTCTTGCACACACTCTCTTTGTCTCACTGACTTTGTAGTTGTCTGGGAATTGCCATGCACGCAATCTGATTTCAACATAAAAATGCTATTTCTTTGTAAAAATACTTTTTAAAAATAGTTGAATTGCAATGTATCCCTGTAGTTATAGACTGATGGAAGGAATTATAGTAAATTTGCCATTTTAAAGAGAAGATGTGTAATTTCTTTGTTCTCCTGCTCGTGTTTTCTGAAATTAGGGTGGAGATAGGGAGCATTATTACAATAAAAGATTTTACGTCATTAAGACTTACCAGTTTAATCAGGTATATACAGTCTACTTTATCCAGGTTATCAGATCTCTTGCCTATGATCTGTTATTTTTCACTAAGCAACGTGGGAGCTTGGAGGACTGAGACTCCTTCAGATCTGCGTGTCTTTGAGAACCTGAAAGAGAAGGACATGTGCACTACAGCTCCCAACAGAAGCCTCAGTGAGGTTTTTTCCCCTTAGCTTGCAGCCTGTGTGTCTCCTCCCATTACTTCCTATATAAACTAAGGCTTTCTGCTAGGATACATCAGTTATTAGGGAAATACATTTAAAACAATTTGAAAAATACCCGTTAAGGATCCTTGAACAATTCAATATGGAAGAGCATTTCAAAGGTATTTGACATTTTGTATGCTAGCTATGTCGATTCAATTGATCGCTGTCATTGAGATATGCTGTTATAATTTGAGTTATTCTTCACTATAACTTTGTTTTCTTTTACTGCAGGTTTAAGATTTTTAAGAGCCCTTAGACTGATACAGTTTTCAGAAATCTTGCAGTTTCTGAATATACTTAAAACAAGGTAAGACTTTTTTTACATGCTGATTTAGTTGCATTGGGGGCAGAATGTAAACGGCTTAGGTTTGGGGTGCAAGTAATATATGATTTTCTTTTATGGAAAAAAAACCCCATTTGTTATCTGTTCTTTATACCTTTTTCTGCTGATAAATGATTTGTCAGTGATGGCATCTTTTGCAATGTGATCAGTAGATTTTAATTGATGTGTTGTTACATTTGATGTATTGAGCAAGGTTATGTGTTGATAAATTAAAAGCAGAATGAATTACACATTTGCACTGATTAAACATTGCTTCTTTCCACGTAATCAGTCCATCTTCTGCTGTCTTGAAAAAATTCACAATATTCATTCAACAGAATATATTTTAAAAGTATTTCATGAAATTATCATTGTGGCTCTTCCAGTTTTTTGAACTGAGCATGGTTTTCACATCAAAACCATTAAAAATTACACTGAGCGGTCTTTATATTGTGTTCATTATCCTTAGTATTTCTTCCATATAATAATTAAAATACTCCAGTTAACCTTCTGGCTTACTGGTTCTTTGGCCTATTAATACATGAAAGTTGTGTGGGAAAAGCACAATTTTGGACAAAAGATCATTTTAAAGGAAATAAAAATAAACCTTCCCATGCTGTGCAGTTGAAGACATACTGCTTTTCATCATTCTCTAAAATACTCTATGGGAAATATTATACCCAGTTTCCAATAATTACTGTAAACTCAGTTCCATTTTGAAAACCTTTTCTATCTGCACCAGTTGCTAGAGATGAGTGAGGGCTTTGTATGTAGATTTCTGGCTGTGATATTTGTATTAATTGGAAAATAATGTACTGTGTGTACAGAAATTTCTACACACAGTAAACAGCTGTTTCTTCAACCCTTAACCTTGAAATTATTGTCTCTGCTGTAAAACTCTCACGCTATCTGTCTTTAGTTGTGTTACTGGAAGGAAGCCAGTTCTTTTCAGACAAAGACATCAAAGAATGTGCAGTGAAGTCCCATAGCTCAGAATGCTCAGTGTAGTAAAGGAGAATAATATTTAACATGCAGAACAACCTTTCCATAAGAAATGGCTGTCAGTGGAGAAGCCCCATAAACTCAAAGGGTTTTGGATAAAAGCTAATGGCCCCTTCCGTAGTGGGGGATTTGTGAAATTTCCAGATCCATAAACCTGAATTAATCTCATTCGAGGTACTCAGAGCTGTTTTATTCAAGATTGACCTGTTAATTGTAATAGGCTTTCTCTGGTGCAGAACTTACTCTTATATTAGGTATCATCTTCTCTGTAATTCTTTATATGACTGTTAAAATATCTGTAAACCCCAATTGTTAATTATTGGAAGCCCATAAAGCAAAACTTTCTTTTCTGAGTGTTTCAGTTTAGTCAGTTAATTCATTCTTAGCAGTTCATCACTAACATCATTTATTTAACTGAAAAATTGTCACTGCCTCAACACAGTTTCTAATGTCTCTCCCTGTTCCTGGTAATGCAACAGAAATCATGTGTGCTCTCTTTTTACTTACTTAATAACCTGAATGAACGAAATAATTAGGAATGTCATCAAATTTCACAAAATTTCCTTTTTTAAATTTTTCTGATGGGTGTGTCAAATTAAAACAAATTAACAGAATGCAATTTGTTTTAAAATATTTTTTGGTTACACCTCACATAAATTTGGTCACGTGAGTGCTTTTGGGTTTTTCTTTTTAATGTCTTACATGAGTTTAGCTTTTAGAAAGCAACAAGCAACAAAAATTCATTTATTACTTCTACTGCTACCTTCAGTGAGAAATGTTCATATTTTCAGTGTGTTCTGAAGCCCCATCAGAAGCGCAGTTCATGTGCTGCACACGCATTTTGTCTTATGGCACCATAATACTCTTTAATTGAGAGCTTCTGCTTCTGAATTATTTAGCTTCCTAAAAAAAAAAGTGTGCTGAGCCCTTGTGATAAACAGAGAATCTGTAGGATTTTTGTATATGTTAGGGCAGTTAAACTAGTAGTCTCAACAAATCTAATATTATTTAAATAAAATTTACTTCCCTAAACTCAAGGAGTGATTTCAATTACATATCATGGCCTTAAACCTTTATTACTACTTTAAAGTCTTAGTGTGTATTGTATGCTTTTGCCCAGCTACTGCAACATAAGATTTTTTCTCAGGGACAGTTAAAAATCTTACAGAATTAAGATATTTTAGCATTTTTTGCAGTCCACTTTTAAGGTTTTATTGAAATTTTCGATATTTTAGGTTTTTTTGTGAACATAAAGATGGAGAATCAATGATAGAACTCGAGTTGTTGAATTGGGATAGCAAATTCAGTATATCATTACTAGATTTGAAATTATAGTTGGGGAAGAAAAAGCACTTTTCAATTTTTAAAAATTCAGCAAAAGATGAGAGTTCTCTGTTTGAGGTGATATGTATTTATATGAAAAAGGTATGGAAGTAATTCAACCTAGGCATTTCAGTGCATTTGGCATTAATAACACGTAACTACTGACAAGATGAGAAATTGATATGGTATAATGGGCACTGCTGTGTTTTTTAATATTTAGTGCCATTGCAGAAGAAGTTTTCTCCTCCTTTTCCTCTTTTCTCATGTAAAGAAAAACATTTAGTCTAACCTATAAATTAAAATTACTCCTGGAATTAGTGACTGAGGATTAAAGGAACATATATTATTTGCACAATGAACAGAAGGGCCTTTTCCTAGTCGTGGCATCCAGTGAAAGAAGCTGCACAATGCAAAAATAGAGTCAGTAAGGAAACTAGGAAAGTGTTAGGTAATTATTAGAATACCTGACAAAATTGCTAAATGTATTTGAAAAGTTCCAGCAAGACAAAGCAAAATTTTACACTGGCCCTTCAAAAGACTGTACTCTGCCAAGGACCCATTTGTTTCCTTAATTTGAAATTAAATGTGTTTTACTCAAGATTTTTTGTTTGTATATTTTATGAAATGGAGTTATATGGTTTTCAGTTGCAAAATTTCTCTCCTTCATTGTTTTCTAATATTTTTCAAAAAATCTAAAGAGGCTTAGGTCAGGCTCACAGTAAGGGATTTTGCACAGATGTTGGAAAGAGCTTAAAGAGGGAGAAAATGTTTATGACTAATCCTTCATCTATATTTAGACTCTGGCAGAAACACAGGGAGTATTTCATAGAGGACAGATAAGGTGCAGTGTTTAATAAAGCTGCAAAAATGAAATGTACCGAAGACGTCGTGTAAATAGTTGCTATATTTAATATTTATATTTATATTTAATATTTTAACTATACCTAATAATAGGTATTGCAGAGACCAATAGACACATTATTTTATCAGGAACATCTCGTGTTCTCAGTTTAGGTGAAGGATGATATCCAGCCTTTCATTATGGAGCTTTGCATCAGCATCGCTCCTATGATTTTGTTTAATCTAAGAACCTGGTGGTGAGAGTCCTGTGCTTTAACTGAATGTTACCACCAGAAAAATAAGGACTTGAATCGACCATTATTTAAGAAAGAGAGAAATAGGGAATGTATGTTAATGTTAGTGAACTCTAATCACAAGATTGATGGAATATTATTTTATTTTTGAGTACAGTATTCATTTCAGCATTTGTCATATTACCCTGTCATATTCTTTTCCTTGTACTTCCAGATGTCCACTAACTGTAACTTCTAAAAATATTTTTAATGGAGCTGGTCTAATTAATTTTCCAGGTTCTTTTCTTAATTTTTTTCAGAAAATAATGCATTTTTATTGTCCTTAAAGTAGTAAGAAACAGAAACATTAATTGATTCTACCACAAAACAAAACCAGTGTTACTGCTAACACTGATAGTGAATTTTTCCCAATTTTTATGTTTTTGAATGTATTGCTTTCAAATAATGATGAGGTTTTTTCTGAGGTGTTAAACCTCCTTTTAAATATTTTCAAAACCATGAATGGGTAGGATTGTTCAAACACAGTCATACATGGACTGTAGTTGCTCGTGTTTTTGTTGAATATCCTTCTTAGGACAGTGGCTTTTGTGAGAAGAGAGGGAGCAGGTTTTATTTGCATTTCTTCCACCCGAGTTTAAGTATGGTATTTTCCAGCTGAACTGAATGAGGTCTTTGCTTCAAAATCACTTCTGGCTACCATAAGGAAAATACTACTCAGTGTGATTAAAAAGTATTTGCAGAGTTTGATTGGTAGGTTTAAATTACACTTTTTTCGTTACTTTTTTGAGAAAAATGTGAATGTGAAATATGAAATACTCTAATTTCATGTGAATTTTCCATAAAGACGTCCATAGGAGTTCATGCAAGCAGAATAATATGAAAAATACTTAGGACTTTACACAGGAGCTGTAAAATACCTTAGTTCTTAGGGAATCTTAATTTTCTCGTGTATTTTCTATGTATTTACTTGTGAATAATTCTGAGTGTATAGCAGTGAAAAATGAAGAGGTGAGTGTGCTGAGAGGCAACCAAATTATCTGTGAAAAAGCACTTTATTTATATTAGTTCGTTTATGACCACTGACATAGCTAAGGTTTCTCTTTATCTTTCCGCTCTCTTACATTGGGACTTTGTTTTCAAGTGATCTAAATTAAGAAAATTTGAACTCTCTGAAGGAAAAATAATACATATTATGTATAAGCTTTTGAATTAGTTTTTTGGGGAGTCTGTTTCTTTTGGGAAATAATCATCAGGTTCTTGAGTCTAAGGTATGCAGTTGTATACAGGTACCTATAAAAAGTATGAAAAATTCCAGTCTAAGTTCCTATTTGTTTTGCTCTTTTCCAGTAATTCCATCAAGCTAGTGAATCTGTGCTCTATATTCATCAGCACGTGGCTGACAGCAGCTGGGTTCATACATTTGGTGAGTACATTTGAAAGCACTTAATTGACTTCTTGTGATGTATTGTGGTCTCTCTGAGCTGCTTGACTCCCCGACGCCGCGCTGCTCTCGATAGTGCGGTACCGCACGGAGAGAGTGTGACAGAACGGCATCCCAGCTCCCCCGAGTTTAAGCTTGTTCTCCTCTCGTGGGGAGGTGGGAGCAGGGAGTTCGGACATCCCTGTGGGGAGGTGGGAGCAGGGAGTTCGGACATCCCTGTGGGGAGGTGGGAGCAGTGAGGTCGGACATCCCTGTGGGGAGGTGGGAGCAGTGAGTTCGGACATCCCTGTGGGGAGGTGGGAGCAGTGAGTTCGGACATCCCTGTGGGGAGGTGGGAGCAGTGAGGTCGGACATCCCCAACTTTAGTGGGCTGGGACTGGGCAGCAGGTGGCGGTGCTCGCCAGGGAACTCCCTTTCATGAGACTCATGTCAGTCTGGAGCAATTTCGTTGACTCCACTTGAATTGATTTAAACTGCATCCAGCTATGTAAGGTTAAATTCAAATGCCTTATTTTCTTGCTCTATCAGTCGTTTAATGGTCACCCTTATAAAGATGCACAGAGATTTTGAATATTTTAATTTATGATATATTTCTCATTTGCACAGAACCATATCTTTACACTCATTTGGGCAAATACAGCATTTCTATTACATAAGCAATAGCTTTTTCTATTTTTGAACAAACACAAACACCCCTTAAATATTGCATCAAGACCAAGGGAATACTATTTTCTAGGATTTTGATTTTTTTTTCCTTTCTTTTTCAACAAAAGCTTTTCTGTTCTACTGTAGGAATACTCAAACTTCAGCCTTTTACTGTGGAACAAATTTTAGATAGCACACTACTTTCCCACTGACAAATTTATACTTTTGTCTCAACAGTGGCTGGCTTTTTGGAAAAGTAATAGTGTACTACTAAAGGTGCCAGTAATGCCTTCGGTAGCTACATAACCTTTAAAAACAAAAACATTGAGGATTATAATTGTGTTACAAGTAAGATTTATTCTGAAAATATTCTGAACACATTCTTATTAAATGAACTTGACTGCCATGGGTAAGTTATATTATTTAGTGGTACATGCACAAGATACTTTCTATAAATTATCTGAGTAGCAAGGCTGTATATATTGGCACAAGAATTGTAGGGCTCTATTTGGGACAGGGTCAGGTTCTGTATTTGATCAAAATAAATCACAGGAAAGGATGCAGAGTTCATATTATATGCCAAGTTATGTATCTATACACACACACACGTGCACATGCCTATATGGTTGGAGTTAATTCAGGGTTAATTCGAGTTAATTATAATGAATATAATTCATTATATGTTTTCTTGTACATTGTAGGTGGAGAACTCAGGGGATCCATGGGAAAATTTCCAAAATAATCAACCGCTAACATATTGGGAATGTGTTTACCTACTGATGGTTACAATGTCCACTGTTGGCTATGGAGATGTTTATGCAAAAACAACCCTTGGTCGCCTTTTCATGGTCTTCTTCATCCTTGGGGGATTGGTAAAAACCCTTCTTTATATTCTTCTTAATACTCCAGTTACCTTAAAACTTGATCCTGTACATCTCAATGTTTTAATTAAGAAAACAATAATACCTGGATTAGTAAATTAAATTAATTATAAAACTTTAAAATATGTTTAGTATGCATTTTTTTCCTGTAGATATTTTGGCAGAGCTTGTCAAATTAGTCCAGAATTAGAATTTTTCTAATACATTTAAATAAGTAATGCATGTGAATACATGAAGTGCCTTAATATTTTGACCTGTAATGTTACTTTAGTCCTCTACTTCTTAGTGACTGAGGTTGCTATTGATATTCAAAGGCACTTTGCGGTTTCAGAAGTCCTACCCACCCTTCTGTGTTCCTTCCCAGAATTCCAACAAACACTGTGGCTTTGGACTGCCTTAAAGAGCAGCTTGCCTGATCCAGATGATGGCAAACCACATTCTCTTTAATTTCAAACATTCTTCCGTGTCATGTAGTACAATTTTAGCTCACAATTTATCATGTGACCATAACCAGTATCCTCTTATATCAGCCATTTCTTGTGTTCTTTGTCCTGTATGTAAATAGCACCCAAGTTACTATTTGTCTTGTCAACTTTTCCATTATTTGTCAGCGTTAGAAATATAATCACACCTGTTGCAATGTTCTCTAAACCAGCAAAGTCTTAGTATTTACACTGTGCAAGGTAAATGCTTTATGGATGACTCGTAATGTATATTGTGCACATACACACAAGTGTGAGCTGTTACCTTACCCTTATCTATTGATTCCACATATACATACATCTTACAGAGGTGATATGTATATAGCCTGTCTAATGAATGCCATATATGAGGCACACACAGATATGTATGATCATTACATATATGCATTCCCATCTCTGTTTATTGGCATGTGAAGATCATGTCAAATGGCAGTAGCTCTTCGAAGTATCCAGCCACAATGAAGATGTTTGTTGGACAAAACATGGCAGAAAAATTTTTATTTTCTCCTCCAAACCTTTTTTCTATCACATGTTATTCCAATCCTTCTAAACCCAAGAACTTTTTGAAAAGTTTTTTTTTTGGGGGGAGGGGTGATTTTTTTTTTCTTGATGGGGAAATAACCCCTGATTTCATCTTGTTTTTGTCTTCTTTTAAATTCTTACAATGGGGGAAGAGTCTGTATTTTGAAACAGAAATGTAACAGTAATGATAATACTTGGCTTTGGTTTTTTGCAGTGGGGCTTAGATAGGTTTTTTCCCCATCTCCTCTTCCAGAAGAAATAGACATAACTGTTTTTTTGTGATTAGATACCAGTTTGAAGTAATTTTGTTCTTGTTTTGTTTTATGTGTCCATTTTTCCTCTTTTGACCATTTTCTTTATTTATAAGGTGTGCACCTTCTCCAAGATGAACTTTTATATTGAGCCCTCTTGTTTTGTTTGATAAGAATTTTTACATTATTTTTTAATTTTCTTTTTAAACAACTGCATAGATCTAATTCTTTTGCATTTTCAGATCTTAAAAATATATATCTTCTGAAAATATTCATCATCCCCCTTTCTTTGGCCTCTCTTTTTAGTCTTTTCTTCTGTCTCCTATCTTCTTCTTAGGCCATGTTTGCCAGCTACGTCCCTGAAATCATAGAGTTAATAGGAAACCGCAAGAAATATGGTGGTTCCTATAGTGCGGTTAGTGGAAGAAAGTAAGTATCCCAAGAGGCTCTGCTGCCTCTGCTGCAGTAGAACACTCTCTGCATGCCATTTTCTTTTTTTTTTTTTTTTGTGTTTTTGTTTCATGCATGTAGGCAATGTTTGCTCGCTACGTGCCAGAAATTGCTGCTCTCATCCTTAATCGGAAGAAATACGGCGGAACTTTTAACTCAACCCGAGGCAGAAAGTAAGTCCAAAGAGACCAGGTGTGGTTGTGGGACTCTAAAGAGCCCCTGAAGGTGGTAATAGCTGACTCACAGCTTACAAGGCTGTGTTCTTTGACGTCGGATGTTACCACTGAAGAGTTGTCACACTGTCATTAGAGACCTGGGCTGTGCTATGGTACAAGTCACAACATTTTGTCCCTACTTCAAGAGAACCTGGATACCACTAAGACTCCACTGACAGATCTTGTAAGAAGTGGTGCTATTACATATGCAGTGGACAAGTTACCCTTGTTGTAGGGTTTTGGGCATCAGAATATTTTGTGGTTTATCTCTTAACTAAGTGACAGTGATAATTCACATGATTTTCTGTTCTTCAGAAAACTTTGTTTTACTGGCTGCAAAATAGGAGATATGTATGGTTTGTTCTGTTGGACTGACTGTGTAAGAAGTCTAATATCCCTGTTTCTCAATGTTCAACCAGCAGATTCAGACCTTCTTTTGACTTCCCCTGGATATTGCAAACTCTCATGATTTTAGGATATATGACTGAGGATTTTAAAGCATTTCCCTTCCCTACGCCACATTAAACTTATCTGAAGAAGAGCAGGCAGTAGCCTTAATATCAATATAGTATGGTAAAAAACCAAACCCATAAAACCACTATTTTTACCTGGTGGCAATGGTTAAATTTTATTAGACCACATTAAGTCATTACATTTCTATTGAATGCCTGCTTATTTTCTTGGCCAAGTTAAAACTAGCTCTTTCTGGCATTCCCAGCTCCTGGACCTGCTGGGATATAGCCTTTACTGAACTAGATGTCCTTGGAGATATTGTACGATACAGCACAATATCACCTTTAGTGTTGCCATCCTTCATTTCATTACATATCTTTGTGACATCCACTGGTAGAGGTGTATTTGCCCTGAAAGTCTAGTCATAGAGAGGGTCCTTTTCATATGAAATAAATAAGGTACCACAAGAAATTTATCTGATGAATTGTCCCTCTTCTTACTTTAAGAAGATAATTTTTTAGTTTGTTCCTTTCAAATCATCACCCATGCAACATTTTCTTGAAGTGGATCATGGTTTTATCAAGTTATTTCTCTTCTCTGTGTAGTAGAAAGACTGTAAATGTCCCAGAGAGCTAATTCCAGAGTACTGTTTTGTATCACTGGGTAGATAAATCAAAGTTTTAAAATTAGGTGTAGCTTATCCTATTTTCTGTTCAATAATACTTAAGCAATTAGATAGTAAACTTCAATATGTGCATTTATTGAGATGCCCTCAAATGTCTAAGGTAAACTGTAAAGACTGATGTTAGAAACATGCATCACTTACGTAGACAAACTCAATGCCTTGATTTATTTCTGAGAGTGAGTCACAAAATATTTATTTGTGACAGAGGCCAGGACTCAGTTTCATATTTATATTCATAGTTGGTTTCTCAAAGAGAAATTTTTCAAACACACAACATATACCTCTGTTTTCAAAGCTCCAAAGGAGCTGTAGCAGAGGGAAATATGGTTAAAACCTGGTTTACACACAGTTTGTCTCTTCCCTTGTACATTGTCACTAGTACCCAGCATTGCTCAGATGTCTCTAAATTTGAATCTGATCTTCAGTCAGAACCCCACATCCTGAAAAGCTCAACTTCAGATTACAGGCTTCTGCTAGCTTTGGGGCGTGCTTAATTTTATTTTTTCACCTTTTGTTTTTGTCTTTCTTTATATGCACTATCTGTTTTATTTTTATCTCACTCTGTTGTCAGTGCTTTCTCTGCTGATCTCTACTGCTCATATAATTTGTTGCTTGAAACTCAGCTCTGTCATCAGCATACAAACTGTTCAATTTACTTTATGCATTGTTTTCTGGTTCAATTATTAATTACTGAGTAGTTTAAAGATGTCCTTTGCTCATGTGGGTCTTTCATCAGAGAATCTAAGCTTGGGAACTGCACAGTAAAAAGCCATTAGCACCCCTTGTTTGATGTTGCTTTTGCAGTCAGTAGAACAAGATTGATGAAATGTTATGTTTGGCCAAAATTGAAGTTTTCATTTGGAATTCAGTGTTGAGAGAATGGATTGTCAGAACCAATAAGTTTTCCTTTGCTTGGGATATGGGCATGTGGTAGTAATTAGCAGTATAAGGTCTTTAGTTGAGCAACCAAGCATAGATTCTGGCAGCAAAAATAATGAGAAACTACAGTTGTTCTAACGTCAGAAAGTTTCCAGATAAAATTAAATACATTTCCAATATGAAAACAGCTGAATTTTGGTGAAAGATGTAGTTTCAGCCCTTAAAATAGTAAATGTGTACTTTCTAACTTTCTACAAAATAGATAAGTATGTGGGATCTGCTTTGTAGCATTTATATATATGTTTATACATTGTCATGTTTTAACTCCAGCTAGCAACCAAGCCAGGAAACAGCATCACATGTTGCCTCCTAAACTCTGTATGTGTAATAATATGATTATTAAACATTTAGGTCAGAAATTAAAACCAGTATATGATTACGTATGTTTTGAGTTTCACACTGAGTGACTTTAAACTCAGAGAGCCTTGCTATGGATTTGTAACTGTAAAGGAGCTAGAATTTATGCATAAGAATTATTGATACAAACTTCTCTAAATAAAGAAGAGAAATAGCCAACGCACCACCAAGTTTGATCTCACATTTCATTTTGCTTTTCAGCCGATAAAGTCCCCAAAGGATCATAAACTATGTAGGATTCATTTTGCATAGTAAAGGACCTAATTTTTGTCTTAGATGAGATACATATAACCTTTGGAAAATTCGAAAGTACATGGCTTTACACTTTGGGAAACACTTTATGCAAAGCAGCTATTGAACATAATACTCTTTACAATGTAAGATTCTTTACAATNAAGCCTGCAGGTATGTTCATGCATTCATACCTCTGGAAGGAACATTGATCATTTTGGATGAATTTCTAAAGTGCTGTAATTACCTGCTTTTCTGTAGTGTTCAAGCTTTAATTCATTTGAGACAAGGCTTTTCTTCAAGAAAGACTTGGGTTTGGATAAATATATTTATGCTATAGCACTATTTCTGTGTTGTTTTAGAACTTACATATTTGGTTCCAGCCAAAATAGGGCTTAAAAGATCATGTGTGTTATTTTAAAGGAAAAAAATCAAGTTTATTTTGCTTATTTGTTTATAATATTCATATTACTGAGGTGTGAAATGTGATGTGGTTAAAGATCCAGATATGTTTTACCTCTTCTAATTCATAATTAAAATTTATTCTGTATTTACTAATTTGCTTTTGCATCAAGATTGTTCTTGTTCCATTTCTATGTTCATGTGTGCATACGATCAGACT
This sequence comes from Erpornis zantholeuca, assembly GCA_013400515.1. Taxonomy (NCBI): domain Eukaryota; kingdom Metazoa; phylum Chordata; class Aves; order Passeriformes; family Timaliidae; genus Erpornis; species Erpornis zantholeuca. Next base: position 48,276 of record VZTN01005800.1, read on the forward strand.
GCATTTTAATTCTATGAGATATTTTCCAGTGGAAGATATTAACTTATTGTAAAGCAGCATGCACAAGGCTCTAGAAGGCATATAGAAAGAATATTTGTAAACTGATGAACTCAGCCTGGATAAGTTCTTGGTTTTTTCAGTCTTTACATTGAAGTAATGACTCTAATTCCATGGACTAAATTGTTTTTGTCATTTTTTATGCAAAACTGCTATCAAATCCAATGTAAACTCTTTATGAGGGCAGAAGGTGGAACACAGCTTTCTGTGAATAGTTATGGCAGAGAGAACAAGGACCTGCTTGAGCAGGGAGGTTGGACCAGATGAGCCACTGTGGTCCCTTCCAACCTGCCCCATTCTGTCATTCTGGCCATGTCTATATAAACTCCTTGCTTTGTCACCATAGTACATGTTTATGCTAGACTTCATTACAGATTCAAAAGATCTAAAAATAAATTATCCAGAGGCATTATTGTAGTTACTATGTAAGATTAAAAATGTACTTTAATGAAATCACAGTTCTTTACTGTATAAGGTATTAGAACCTCTTGTTTCTCTTATCTCATGATCTGCTCTGCTTCCCAGAGATTTCTTCAGATTTCTTAAATTTACAAGCCATAAATTATCAAATCATCAACATATCAACAGGAATAATCATCTGTTAGAAATTCCTTCCAGAAGGAAATACGGGATTCAATAACTAAACTTCACAGAAGAAAATAAAAACTGTAGACAGATAGATATGGTAAACAGAAAGAAAAACAGATAATTTAAGTTGACAGGCCATATTGGACTCATTAGACATTTGAATTTCATTACAAATTAGAAAAAAAAGAAAAGTTAAAGCTTAACCAAAGAAAAGGTCCATTTGCTGCAGTAATGAGAGGCATAGCTCCAAAGAAAGTGACATTAAATTATTATATTAAATAATTTGATGCTATATGTATTTTTTCAGTGGGATGAGAATGTAATAAGAGAATGTGACATGGATTACATTATGATCCCAGGGGTGTCTCTATTTCCCATCTGCTAGCCATTCTTCTAATCCCACTTTTTCAAATGAAGTTTCACTTAGCGATAAAGAAAATCTGATGAGTGTTAAATAGACTGACAGATAGAAGAAATAGGACAAATTTATTTTCAATTTCGTGTGCATATTATACTATATCCATTCTTCTGACAGCAAGAAAGGAAATGTGGGAAGTGACATATAAGAACATTATGATTTAAAAATGTGTGTTTGAGGTTTCATTTCACGTTCCATTCCTACAATAATAGTGCTTATTTTATATTTCTAGTTGAAGTTGTAAAAGATCCTTTTCTCTGCNTCACTAAGTACTTAAAAAACATGTAAGGTGATTTGAAAATGAGTAATAATGGAAGAAAGCAATGTATTAAACAGAAAACGCTTTCAGTTGATTTCAGAAGTAATAACAGCACGTTTTGTGTGTGTATCTGCCACACAAAGTCCACAGTTTGGAGGGATTAGAATAGTTGATTAAGGAATTAGAAGAGTTGATTACTTGATTTGCAAGTGAGATGCAAATGCTGGAGGTGTAGATTACTCCTGCATTTTACTGTAAGCTTTCTAGTATGGACTCCTTTTACATTCTATTCAACAGTTTTTACTTCTCTTTGTAGTAAACTATTCACTTTTGCCTTCTGGTGGTAAACCTGTTGTGGTATTTTTCATGAAAGCAGAAATACTCTAAATAATATTGCCATTCAAACTGAATGAAAGGATGAATATTCAACCTTAAAGCTACCGTGGAAACCTCTTAACTAATCCAGACCCTGGATGAAAGTGTTTTTTTCTTATCATTGCAGTTTTGTAGGTATGCATCAAAGAATATTAACTTTTAACTTGGGTTATAGGGAAACATTGCACAATTCCTTAGATCAGGATCATGAAAATGTAAGATAAACTCATTTAGGTGTAGCTGAGCAAAGTTTACATAAAGGAAGCAGCCCCGAGTGAATCATGTATGATAGCATGCCATTACAAACAGACTTGGATGAAAGCTCTAATGTGCAGTTTAAACAAAGAAGTGTGCTATTTCTCCTGGGTTAGAGGAGCTGAAATGCACTCTTGTATTGGTCACAAAGTGACTTAATATTTCCATCAGAGTAACTGTTAAATGCCTGACATTAACAATTGCCTATTTGTGTTAATCTGATGTAGGATCCAGTGGGGTTCCACTGGTCTGTGCTGTGCACTGTATACTGAGTGGAGCTTTTGGAGTGCTTCCTGGTATTACCTAATCCCTTTTTCTTTACTCACTGTTTAAGAGAGAATCCAAAGGCATGGAACGTGGTGGAAAGAACAGATATTTTCTGTCAGAATTAATCACAGCAGCTGCATCAGTACACTCTGGTTCCTAGATAGTTGACAGCTGAAGCTATCAGGTCCAATTTATAGAAATTAAAGGTTCC
>VZTN01005804.1:0-17865 GCA_013400515.1 Erpornis zantholeuca
TCCTGTCTATATTGCTGACTTCTATAACAGAGGAAGGGGTACAAAGAGAAATTTCATCAGGACACTTCTCTAATTTCTTCAAACTGGCAAGAGGAAAAGTCGATTTGATTTAAGGATGCTTTTAACTGCTCCTTACTTTAAATAGTCTAGAAAAAAATTTAAAGTGCAAATGCTTAATTTAAATATTTGAATATTCTTAAGAACTTACTTTGAACTAGAAAGTCTAAGGAAGGACATGGTTACAGTGAAACCTGGAAGATGCAAATTTCTATCACTTGCAACTTTGGGGGGTTTTTAAGAAACTTTTTNTCACTTGCAACTTTGGGGTATTTTTAAGAAACTTTTTCAATAGATCATATGCATGGCCTCTAAGTATTGCTCACTCTCTTTCCAAATGAGGTAGAGGATTTCAGAGGAGAAAGGTTGTCTGAAACTATTAATCAAATTTATTTTACAAAGGTTTGGAAAAGAAAACTCAAGTACTCCAGCCAGAGGAGAAAAAGACAGTAGCATATCACGAGGCAGGGCATGCAGTTGCAGGGTGGTTTTTGGAACATGCTGACCCACTGTTAAAGGTAAGAAGGCTAATTTGAACTTGTAATTTTAACAGTAGTGTGGATAACGTATTTTTCTTTATGGTTTCTTTTCTCCCCTAATGTTAGGAAGATATTAAAATATATAATCTTTTAAAAAGCAGTGTGTGTCAATTTTAAAGTACATTTTGGTTCCTTTCTTGTAACTTTCTTGACTGTTTTCTGGCCTAGCTGTTACATAGGTAGTAAAAATGTCCTTTGTAGTGTAAATCTCCTTTGAAAATGAGAGACCTGATCTTCCCGTGAGTCTGCCTGCCTCAATAGCTGTTTTTTCTCTGAGGCTTTCAGTACAGATCAATGATGTAAGTCTTACCAGGTTACACAGGTATACTTCAATAATATAACTATAAAAAAGGCAAATTTTCATTTGAGTTTGCTTTCTTTTGGGTTCACAGCTTGACAAGTTGAACGTAAAGGAAAAAGCACCCAATCTCACAAACTTACTTTAACATTCATAGTTTTGCATAGCTGTGTTTTTAATCTCATCTCAAGATTAATTTTAATCTTGTACAATTTATTGCTGGAAGAGAGGCCATTAGTAAATGTGGAAACTGTTCAGAATTCTAGAGATGGAAAAGTGCTATGTCTGTTACAGAGTACATAATGCCCAATACATAATTCTCAAGGAATTGTGGATTTTGATTAAAATGGTATTTTTAAAACATCATACAGTTTTTAGAGGAGCTATGACAGTGGTCTTACCTTTCTTTTCCAGATATTCTAGTAGTTGTTATCCCAGTTTAGAGCTAGCCAGGGCTTTTAAGGATAAAACACAATGGGGGCAAAACTGTAAATGGAAATAATGTCTGAATTAACCTAATTAAAATTCAAGGGTGAGTATGGTGTAGGTTGTGGCATTAATAAGTAAGTGAAACTGAAGAATGCTTTATGGTTTTTACCACTGTTTATTTATAGTACTCTGTTAATTTTGATTGCAGGTATCTATTATTCCACGTGGTAAAGGACTGGGTTACGCTCAGTATTTGCCCAAAGAGCAGTATCTTTATACCAAAGAGCAGCTACTGGACAGAATGTGCATGACTCTGGGAGGACGTGTGTCTGAGCAAATCTTCTTTGGAAGAATTACAACTGGTGCCCAAGATGACTTGAAGAAGGTGACCCAGAGTGCATATGCTCAGGTATGGGCTTAAGTGAGACTTTTTTCTTCCTTTACTGTTTTCTTTATCTCTGACCTAACTATTACTTTGATATGATGCAATTTTATCAGGTATGGCCCTCAAAAGCCTGCTTTCAGAAAACACTGCATGAATAAACATCATGGTGTTGTTTAGAGACACTGATGACTCAAGTCCTTTATTTCAGTCTCACAACAGCAGGCTGTGCATTAGGCTTTGATTACCGCCCTACGTCTGCCCACAGGAACATACGTGTTGCAGTTGGATTCAATTACACATGGAAACGATCTACTTAGTTCAAAATGGAATTTAGTGCTCAGATTTGATCTTACCATCCTACATTTGCAATTGCCTGGTGTGAAGATTGGGTTTGTATTCACACCTGAAATCCAGACCACCTTGTATTAAGACACTATTTGGTGTCATTTAAGGCTGTGGGAGTTAAGACATGAGTTTGAGTTTGTATCATATTAACTAATGTAGATGAGTAATTTAAAATCTTACCAATGTGGTGACTCACCTAACTGTAGCTGTGTGCTACACACAGGTGTGTTACTACATTTCCTGCATCAGCACAAAAGATCTTATCTCATAAGACACTCAAAAGGTGAGCAAGAGACATTTTGGAGTATACTTATCTTTCCCTGCACACTTATCCCCAAACCCCACCTACTTCCTGGTCTCAGGTGTACTTCTTGTAACCTCAGTTCTGGAAGTAAAGTGTAATGATATCCTGTTAATTCTATGGGATCTTTAGTGACTCTTGTTCAATTACAATTTTTTTTTAAAAGTGTACTTATAGACTTTTTTACATGTTAACAAAAAAAAAGTATCAAACTTGTCTTAAGAAAGCAGGTTAAGATGCTTGGTTCTAATGGTGAGATCTCTGAATATTTGTTGTCATACCTATGTGGATCTTGCTAGACTGAGAAGTGCTGCTTTAGGAAGCATCAAATTGATAGTAGCCATGGAGTGAATAAATAAATAGCACTTTGAACTTGCTTCTGCCTCTGCTGGAGAAAAATGCAACTTAAAACATCCATATTTGGCAAGTGGACAAGTCAGTATTCGCTACTGAGTCAAGCAAGATAAGAATTGTTTTCACATTTGTAGAGGAGTGTTTTGTGATGAGGAATAGCATATGATTTTTGGACTTGATAGAAAAAAGTCTTCAAGACCCTCTACATTAGTACTTAAGTCAGCTTATCTTTATGGGTGAATAGAATATCCTATCTTTAGTAGTATTTTGAATTGGCAAAACACATTTCTGGTAAAGGAGAAGAGTTTTACTGCTTAAGGAAGGCTATCTTAGTATTTAAACAACAAAGCACTATGCACACCACTAGTAACCACTTTGAAAGGGTGTTATTTGTGTCCTTCACTATAATCAATAAAAAGAAATAAGTGAAAGTCAACACATGTCTGTTAACTTAGGTAGACTTGAGTTTTCAGGGAAGGGTTGATGTTACAGGAAAAGATTAGGTTATAGCAAAATGACTTCTTCCTTTCCTTTTTGTTGGCCATACTTTACATCAACATACCCTAAAATCTTGCTGTCTCTCCTTTGTTTATTTGATTTTTTTTTCCTTCAGATTGTTCAGTTTGGTATGAATGAAAAAGTTGGGCAGATTTCCTTTGATCTCCCTCGTCAAGGAGACATGGTCTTAGAGAAGCCTTACAGCGAGGCAACTGCCAGGTTGATAGATGAAGAAGTGCGGTCACTAATTAACATTGCCTATGAGAGGACACTAAATCTCCTGACTGAGAAGAAAGCAGAAGTGGAGAAGGTGAGCATTACAGTATTTTTAGCCACTGAGTTCCAGCTGGTAAGCCAAAATCTGAATCAAACTGAATTAGCTTTAAAATAGTGACTGTATAAGTATATGAAGAAGTTTGCTCAAAACCATTTGATGCAATCTTGAGAATGTGATACGAGACTTAATAAAAACTTTTTGTGTTGGAACACATCTGAGCATCACAAGCATGGTTTAAAATCCCTCCCTGCTTATGTGGTCAATATTCATTTGGAAAGTTGGAGGGAAGAGTCTGCTTACTAACGTAGGGTTTAGTAGATGTCATAGATAAATAAAAAGCTTAAAAACCCAAAGATGAAATACCAGGATCCAAATTTTTGGGCTAAAAGAAGCTCCTGTAAGCTTCTTTTGAAGGGAAGTTCATACAGCTTCCTTTCTGTGGATTCCTTTTGAACATTAATACAAATACCTTTATCTTCTTCTGTTCCTTGGCTGTGTGTGATCTGCCTTGCTGCAGCTGAGATTCAGCTTGTGCATATTCTCTTTCTTCATGCCACAAAACCTGATGCAGCAAAAGGGTCATTTTCTAGAATAGGCATCTAGTAGGCTTACTGACAAGACAAGTTTGTATGGGCTCCATAAATCCTATTGTAGCAGGTCAGCATCACAAAAAAGATCACTGGATGTGGTTTGTGCTGAACAATGAGCTCACTGACCCAAAGCTGCAAACTACCCTGGTACAGTATTCACACATTGGTATTTTATGGTGCTCTTGAGCTTGTTAACACAACAGCAGCCTGAGTCATCCCTATTGGAACACTTTGTAGCTTAATGTCTTGCATTAGGAGCATTTTGGCAGAAGTAGAAAGCTGCTGTTCTGAAGCAACAATAAAAGCAACAGTGACCCACAGTGAGGGCACTTGGCTTAATCTTAAAAGCAGGATTAAAAATAAAATTCTATTTTTTTTCCTTAAATGCTCAAGGGGGAGAAAAATCTTGTATCTGGTGAACTCCGAACAACTGTTTTTTCTATCAGAATTAATCACTGCCAAATGAACTGCATTAACAAACTCTTCTAAAACAGGACAGTAGTCTTAGGTATTTCACATGTGTGACATAGCTTGTGCTATTCCAGGTTGCCCTGCGACTACTGGAGAAGGAAGTGCTTGATAAAAGCGACATGCTTGACTTGCTTGGCCCAAGACCATTTGCAGAAAAGTCTACTTACGAAGAATTTGTGGAAGGTACAGGAAGTTTGGATGAGGATACTTCACTACCAGAAGGCCTTAAAGACTGGAACAAAGAGCGTGAAAAAGAAAAAGAGGAGACAACAGATGAACAGGTTGCTAGGCAGATCAGAGGAGGGATGCCATTTTAACTGTGAAGTGTGTGCCCACGTTGACTTGCACTCTGGAAGAGAAACAAACTCACCTAGTTTGTACTTCAAAACAAAAAATATTTATTCAACCGAACTGTATTAAGGATGGGTTGGAAGAGTGATCTCTTGGGATGAGATAAGGATGTTCTGCTTCTGATGTACATGTGTGAGATCCTCAGTTCACTGGTAAAAAGAGGTCATCTTTTGTTTGTCAGCTGGAGAAGCATACATGGGATTTGAGCTGCAGTGGAGCGCCAGAACTGAGCCTCTCAAGCTTTGAAACAGTTCAGATTCATGCACAAACTTGGTGGCACTGGTCTTTTTTTTTTCTTTTTCTTTTTTTTCCCAAACGTCTGTAAGCTTACAAAAATCAAAGGGTTTTTTGATTATTTATCTAAACTATACCTGTATGTGACCTGTTTCCAAAAAGAAAAAGAATCATACAAAATGCATTGTCAAATGTGAAAGTCTGGTCATACAAAGTACTAGCTTTGCAAAACTATCAGCTCTTTCATCTGACCCTTCACATTTTGATTTTAGAATTTGTCTACAGAGAACTGCCATGTAAGTGGATAGTGAAACTGGACACTTGCTTAAATATCGTAAAATGTACTCATGGTTCAGTGTCTTAAATTAAGTCTGAATCTGTTTGGCTCCTGCAGTTTTACCAGTCAGTTTTTTACAGAGCTCTGTAAAATATTGAACATACGAATGTGTTGTGTAAATACAGTTTGAGTCAATAAAAACAGTACTTTTCTGAACAAGGCTTACCTTTTTTTTGCTGGTTTCTTGGTATAGAATTCAGAACAATACAAAACTGTTAAAAGAGAGTAATAGGGTTGTGCTCACAAATACCAAAAGCAGCAACCAAAACCAAAGGTGATAAATCAGATTGTCAGAGTTTCGTACTGGTTTGCTTAACCTAAAGTGATGGAGTTTTTCCCCTGCTTAGTTGAATACAGTTGTCTTGCTTCTGCTTGTCTGCTGCATGCTAAGGATTCATTAGTTCAAGAATTCAGCTGTTCAAAAATAAATGGCCTCTCTGCCCATCCCAGCAGAAGACAGGGAAGCATGGTTGGAGGGTGGAGTGGTGGTGAAGGGGGGAAGGAGAAGAAATCAATCTTCTCTGCTGGACCAAAAATCCTTTAAGGCTGATGAGTCAGAGGGCAGGTTAAAAGGATAACTAGTGCCTGATTCCATCTGTATGTTGCAACATACTGGAAAGCAGTAGGATAACAAAGGAAAAAGTTTGAAAGTTCAGACCCTTGGTTCTAAAGTTTAGTTATATTATTTATGGAAATTATTCCTTTGGATTTTCTTGTTCTTCATGATAGAACTTGTTTCCATCTGTGATGTTACCTGGCTTTACAGTGAAGAGGAATGAGGGATGTCAGAGTCCAGGGAAGCCTGAAAGCTTCTCCTGCTCCTCTGGTGGTTTCTTTATATCCCCAGAGCTCCTCAAAAGTGTCCTAGCCAGCGACCTAGGCTTTTGGAGAAGCTCCCTCCACTTTTGGGAGAACCTGAATGCACCAGAGAGGTGAAGAGATTTTTGTTTAGTGTACCACAGAGAGTTTAGTTGTAGTTTTAGGATCTTGCTCTATGTATTACATAGGGACAAGATGGAGATTTTTGGGTGTGGTTTTTCCTTCTTTCTTCTTCTTCTCTCTCCTCATTCTCTTCCTCTCTCCTCTGACACCAGTTCCTGTGGTGTGTTGGTTGGTGGAAAAAAGTTAGTATTGAAAAGACATAATAAGATGAGGGTTTACTGGTGTTGAAAAGAAAATAAGATACGTGTTGTTTCTTGAATGGTTGTTAGTAAGATATAAAAGTAGCTGCTGATCTGCAGCCATTGCTCTTTCTGCCCTTTCTGCCCTTTCTGCCCTGGTGTTCTCGGGGGATGCTGTCTCTCCCTCTGAGGTTTTGATAAGACAAATAAACAACTCTGAAACAGCAGAAGAAGATCTCTTGCTGCATTTTTTCCAACATGACAAACCAAAGGAAGAAAAGCCCCAGGGCAGAGGACAGGGGTTGGAACCCCCACTTCCAACCCCAACAGGGGCCCAGGCCCTCGACAGAGGGAAACAGAGCAAATATAGCTATTTGGGGCATATTTACTGGGCATTTTTAGTTATTAAACACTTCTGTTATTGAGTTTGTTGAAGAATGAATGATAAACAGGAAAGCACCTTGGAAAAACAACTTCATTTCCTTAATTACTGGAGGCAAATTTATTGCAATAGTAAAATTCTATAAAACTCAAGTCTCACACACATGCTAAAAAGTGACTGATTTCTGTGCTTATGCTCTAGGGTTGTATCTTACAGGTATTCTGCATTAATGTCTCATTTGTTCTTTTCCAGTTTAGCTGAACTCGTCTTGTTTGGGGTACTCACTTTGTAGCCAGTGCTGAGGACTAGCTATGCTTATACAGTAAAGGTCAGAGTTCTGCATTTCTTCATTCCTTGCTAAATAAAACCAACAGAAAACACAGCAATCAACCACCCAACCCCCAAAACCTTTAACCTGACTCTTCACAATGGCACTTCGAGTCTCTGAAAGAATTATCTTCAGGAGGTGATATCTCGTACTCCCTGTTTGTGTCTATTTACAAATTCCACTCCTGTTTTGTTGCAGCATGCAATTGATAGGTGTATAATGGCTTTACCTTTTCTTTAGCTTTGCCTCTGTTTTAGAGCATTAACTTGCTTGCTTAGCCTTACATCAGTAGGTCTTAGTATTTTGTGCCAAAAATGGCAAAATTTGACAGTATTGGGATTTTGGAATCAAAACAAGATATGGAAAAACAACAACAAAAACCCCTTTATGCAACCTGCTTCTTTGAAGAGGACTGCTAGCCTCCTTCAGCTCCCAAATTTAGTATGTCAGGTGGTTGAACATAAATCAAGAAAATCAAGTTTAGTCTGTGCCATGGCTGCCAATAATGCCAGATTAATTTTTGTTGCAAGCACGTTGAGCAGTGCTACTTCAGCTACCAGGGGCTCATGAAGCACTGAGGGAGCTGTTGAGTTCCCTACTCCTCCCAGCATCAGGAGAAGGAGCAGGTCTAGACCCTCTTTCCCAACCTGACTCTGGTCCCAAGGGGTGACCACCTTTTCCTAAGGAGCTACAAGTGCAAGAGAAGGAATGGAGAGCCGTGATCTGAGAAGTAATCTCTGCAGAGAAAGCAAGAGCCTGAGGTGTTTTGGTTAGGGTGGCATGTGCAAGGACCCTCATTACTGTGGGCTGAGGGCCTGCCCCATTCCCTGCTGCCTTTGACAAGAGTGACCATGCAAAAGAGCTGGCCCATTGGGTTAGATCCCAGTTTCCACACCGTCTTCCCAGGCAACACCTCACCCACTCCCAGTTTTCAAGTGGTGTCAGTGGTGTAGGTTGCCGTTTTTTTTCCTCAGCCTAGCATTGACACAGGTGTTTGTGTCTGGGCAGCACTGGGAGCTGCACTTCTAGGCCTGCTGGTATCTGGCTTGTCCTGGCAGCCTGCTGCTCACTATTGCTCTGTGGCCAGGTACAATGCAGTTTAAAAAAAACATGGTGGGCCAGGCACAGAAATAAAAGGTGCTAGAGACTAGGTTGAAAAACTAGAGGGGAAACAAAAAACTCACAGGTGAGGAATTTGAGAAGAGGAACAAATCCAGGTGGGATTAAAAATGGAGATTGTAAAATAAAAGAGACGTTTCCAAGAAAAAGGGAGGAAGTTATTAGAAAGGAAGTGCAACTGAAGGAATTGCTCACTAAACTTGCTACTAAAGCAATTTTCAGTTGTATCTCAGGAAAGGAAGATGATTAGAGTTGATTGACTGGAGAGGAACAGGAAGGATTTGTGCTTCCCATGGCTCTGTTACTGCTTGCAGACAAGCTGGTCCTCTGATGATCCTCCTACTACAGGTTCCTGGGTTCATTATGGTGGGAGGGGTCTTTTCCCCTAGGATCAGATGGAAAAGCTGTCTCTTTTTTTTAAAGAGGACATTAGTTTGCCTTTTCCACCTCCACACATTCTAGAAATTCACATCAAACAGTTGCAAGTAAACACATGTGAAAGAATGGGTGAGTCAAAGCAAGATCATTGTGAGGTTTGGATTCCACAGTCTCATAGTCTGCATTCTGCATTTTGAGTCAAGTGTATGAAATGCAAAAAGGAACAGGCTGGTTCACCAAGTGAATAACTCCATTATTTAGCAATGCCAAGATTTCTGGCATTTTTAAAGTATTTGCGCTTTTTTTTTTCCACAGTACTACCAGAATTTATGACTTGGATCTAGTTATGAAATCTGTTACAACAAAATGCAGTTTCACACACTGTGAGATGGTTCCTTCTATTTCATTCAGCAGAAACTATGCTAGTGCTTTAATTGGAAAGCCTCTGCCACAGCTGTGTGATGGCAGGCTCTGAGCCTGTAAGGCATTCTGCTCCCTTTCAAAGCAAATAGTCAACCATTTATGAAGAATCAATTAAACTTTGAAGTTTAATGGGGTTATTCCCAATGGATTTTGCTTTTTATTGTACTGCATGGTAATTTCTCTTTAATACATATTGTGTTACAACTTAATCTCATGCTGTGATTAATACATAGCCATAATTCACATTTATAAAATGCATATTAAAGGTGCTCTATGGCTATTCATAAATCCATTAGGCATCACTAGACATTGCAAAGAACCTGGCCCCTGTGAATTTGCTGACTCCTCTATGATCTTACTAAAGACAATCAGCTAGGCCCTCCCAAGCTCTGCCTCTGTGCCAAAGCTGATCTGGTTGGCATGTTCCAGCAACTGTTTTAACCTCTGAAACACTTTATGTGAAAAACCTGTACTTGATTAAAGCTAGTTTAGTTCCATTTCTGTGTAGAATAGATTTGGGCAGACAGCTTCAGGTTATATGATTAACAGTTGCATGGCTCATATACTTCCTAAAGTTCCCTGAATCTCAAACCAACAAAGCACCATCTTGCCAGGAGCAGCGAACCTTTGGAAATGTCACTATGTTTGTAAAGTGCCTTTTAAAGTATTGAGCAACACTTTTGCTTGGAAAGTGTTTCTGAAAGCCAGAAGAAAAAGCAAGTTCTTGAAACATTTAAAGTTTGGCTTTCCAGAGGTTTTCTCCTTTGTTTGCTTGCTTTGTTGCCTAGAAACTGGCCTAAATAAGAGACTCCAAGTAGACAGAGTGTTCTCTGGTCAAGGCTCTCTAATGGAGAAGGGCTGTTTAATTGATATGAGCAGAAACATAAAGCATGCACGGAGAGCAAATGCCCAGCAGTCACTGTCAGCTGCCTTAGGCAGGGACCTTTCTGGCTTTGCTTTAGTAGGGACAGATAAACCTGTTGTTCATCTTCCACTTTGCCAACTGTTTTGAGTATTGTGGATAAATGCTCTTGTACTTTAACCTTTACCTGTCCAGTTTTAAACTATCTTGGTTGCAAGACATGCACAGCATCTATAGGTGTGGTGAACTTACAAACCCAGGTAGTGAGATCTGTTGGCACACAGCCTATGTCCCCTCTCCTACCATGATCTGTGGAATACCAGGATTTCAGCTACATGGGCTGGGGGAAATAGAGTTAGGAATAGCATCCACAGCTGGTGATATCCAGGAAGACAGGGGACCAGCAATATACTGGGGTGCCACTTTAAACACCAGGGATTCATGAAGAACACATCACAAATGGAGGGATTTAATGTATATCATCTGTGATTATTCAGCAGCAGCAAGAGATGAAGTCACATCACACAAATCCAGCCTCTAGCCTGCAGCTCACTGGATATTTATATAGCATTGACTGCCCAGAACACTTCTGCTTGAGAGGATGCTATTCATTTTTATTTTATTTTTAGAGGACTGGAATCAAATATCACTGTTAACATTTACTGTACAGAATATCTAAAAACTTTTTCTTTTATTATGAATAAACTTTGTTTCTGGCAGTTCAGTATTGTAGATTTGGTACAGAATGAATATTTCAAGCTCACAAGATTTTCTTACTCATAATTGGATGAAAATAGCGCAGCTCTAATTTGTAGATTTTCATGCCTATTTTACATCTTCTCTCCTACAGCTTTATAGATGGAAACCCTAAAGAAAAAAGATCCCAAACTAGCAATCTCCATGTTCAGACTCTTAGGCCAAAGTCTTAAGTGAATGCCTTACATTTGTCTCATGAATAGAAAAGACCCAATTTCCAGAAATGCTGAATGTTCTCAGTGATCCAAATGGATTCTGAAAAGCACTTCTAACATCTGAAATTCATGCTCCTTTTTTTTTTTCTTTTTTTAATGGAAGTATGGATTTACAAGCCTAATTACCAGAAACCCAGATTTGAGAATTTGGCCTGGAAAAACCACACACCTAATTTTTTTATTCATTGATCTCTTCTTCATCATCTTCAAATGTTTCCTCTCCATCATTTGCTGTTGCTTCCTGGTATTGCTGATACTCTGAAACCAGATCATTCATGTTGCTTTCTGCTTCTGTAAATTCCATTTCATCCATCCCCTCCCCTGTGAACCAGTGGAGGAAGGCCTTTCTCCTGAACATGGCAGAAAACTGCTCCGAGATCCTTTTGAAGAGCTCTTGGATAGCAGTGCTGTTGCCAATGAAGGTGGAGGCCATCTTGAGGCCACGGGGAGGTATGTCACACACTGCCACCTTGACGTTGTTTGGGATCCACTCCACGAAGTAGCTGCTGTTCTTGTTCTGGATGGCCAACATCTGCTCATCGACCTCCTTCATGGACATGGGGCCGCGGAAGACGGTGGCCACTGTCAAATACCGGCCGTGCCTCGGGTCACAGGCTGCCATCATGTTTTTGGCATCGAACATCTGCTGGGTGAGCTCTGGGACAGTGAGTGCTCGGTATTGTTGGCTGCCTCTGGCCGTCAAAGGAGCAAAGCCTGGCATGAAGAAGTGAAGGCGCGGGAAAGGGACCATATTTACTGCCAGCTTCCGGAGGTCAGCGTTGAGTTGGCCTGGAAAACGCAGGGATGTGGTTACCCCACTCATGGTGGCGGAGACCAAGTGGTTTAAATCACCATATGTGGGAGTGGTGAGCTTCAGGGTGCGGAAGCAAATGTCATACAGAGCTTCATTGTCGATGCAGTAGGTCTCATCCGTGTTTTCAACCAGCTGGTGGACCGAAAGCGTGGCATTATAAGGCTCCACCACTGTGTCAGAAACCTTAGGAGAAGGCATGACACTAAAGGTATTCATTATCCTGTCAGGATATTCCTCTCGTATCTTGCTGATGAGTAGGGTTCCCATGCCAGACCCTGTCCCTCCTCCCAGGGAGTGAGTGAGCTGAAATCCTTGCAAGCAATCGCAGTGTTCACTCTCTTTTCTTACTACATCAAGTACAGAGTCAACCAACTCTGCCCCTTCTGTATAGTGTCCTTTAGCCCAGTTGTTTCCTGCGCCAGTTTGTCCTAAAATAAGATAGAACAGGGAAAGAAAATATACAGGATTATTGGCAAGATTTGATATCAGCACGCTAAATGGACTCACATCTGTAACAAAAGCTGCTATAAATCTGTCAGGTAGATAACTGTGCTCTTCAGTTTTGCCTACAAATATCTCTGGAAGTATCAACATAAACCTTTTATATAGTCTCTGACAGTTTTCATTAATGCCTTTGGGTGTTTTTTTTGTTTTTTTCCTTTGTTGTCATTTTACCTTCCATAAATGCAAAGATGGCTTTTTTTTTTTGTTTCCCTTGTTTTGAAAATTTTCAGACTCCTAATCCTGATGATTCTGTAAACAGAGGATGACTGTTTAACATTTAAATACTTTCTGTCTGTAAGGACTGTGATGCATGCAAAGCTAAATCACAGATACATATATCTCAATGAAATTGAGAGGTTCTTGGACTGTTCTTGTGAGTCAAACAGAGAAAACACTACCATTCAAGAAAAATCTGAGCTTCAGGATCCTATTTAACTTGTTATATCAGGAACTATAGATTTTTAAATGCATGGTTACCTAGCCTGAACAAAAACAGTGATCAACAGAAACTTCAGGGACATTATTTCAAAAACTTGGAAGTCAAGTGCCTTTCAGGTTTTACTGATTTCCTTACAAGCTCACTATTCTTCAGGATATGCAAAATGACTTGCAAAAGTGGATTACTGATATTTCAGAAAAGTTATGAACCCTTTCTTTTCTCCCTAAGGCTTCCATTCTTATGTGCCACTCAGTTTATTAAGATAAACAGTGTGGATCATTTGCTATGTCACTCTTTTGTTACTCCTTAGATAACAAGGAGAATTAAATTGGGGAATCAGTTTTTTAGTAGTCCTCTTCCTCACAGTGAATACTATATACACACATCATGTCACTGAACTCTCTTGGGGTACTCCTCTGAGTGGTATTCAGACAGAGCAATAATTTCAGAATTAGAACTAGAGCCGGCAAATTTTGCATTGTTCCCCAAGACCTTCCCCTCCCTTCCTACTGCCATGTCTGATTTCAATTCCCAGGGCACTGTGTAGGTGCCAAACACATGAACCAGGGAAACTGCTGGCTGGGACACTTTTGAAATACTATGCACTTTTTCTTTCACTGCATAAATGCTCAGTTTCCTCATGGTGTATTTGGTTAGTTAATGCATTGTTCTGAATGTTGCTATATTTTTCTTTCTTTGAGCCCAGGGAGCTCAGTACTTCCTGTCCAGCTGGGCAAAGCACGAAGTCATATCCTTCCAGAATTAAATATGTTTGTAAGCACCTGCAGTCTGCTTGAGCAGATCCCCTGCTACAGATAGGGAAGCACAAAGCAGACATCACTCCAAAATGCAGAAGGCATTTATCTCCTAGTGAACAAACTCTGGCCTTAGGACAGCTGTCAGCTACTCCTGTAGCAACACTACACCTCTTCCACTAGTCAGCCATGTGCCTAGGGTGTTTTCACTGGAGGCTTTCTGCAGTTATCTTATACTTCCAGAACCACTGGCTCCACAGCACTGTAAGACTACCCCAACACAGAACATGTACAACATGCCCTGGAAGCACCAGACTTCTTACCCCATGACAGTACCGTGCAGTCTGGAGGCACCATGGCTCTGACAAGGCTGCCACAAACCTGGAAATCATTATCATGATCCTGATCCTATGAAACTCTACCAGATGCCCTCCACCTATCTACCTGACCTCTGAAAATCTAAGGCAAACACATAAAAATGATCAAATTTGACCAGAACTAAACACTCTAGGTGGAAAATGAGATTGTGCCCACAAAACTCAGGACCTGGCAAATCTTTTGCTAATCCTGGTAGCCCATCCTCAGCATTCTCCATCTGTCATTTGCCAGGATCTAAAGAAGCCTACATGAGGCAATCCCACAACTTATCTGCACTCCTGGCACCACCAGAGCCTTCTCACAGTTTCTTTCTCCAACACGCTGTAGGGTTATCACACATGTTCAGGTTGAGGTACATGTGCAGAGAAGCCATTTGTCTAACAGTGAATTTATTTTTTAATCCCTAAAATGGCACTTGTTTCCTACAATCTTCTTTCACTCCTCTACTCTCTTCACTGCTCAAAATATAAGAGAAACCTGGTAAAAGAGATCAGTAGCTTGCACATTAACCCTTAGAAGCCTGGTGTGAGCAACCCTGCTGCAGAACTTGCTTTTGATGGCCAGATAGCTATTTTGTGGTTGCCCCCATCTATTCATACACATTAAAGTGGAATGGTATCTCTGTAGCAAATGTAGCAAGGCTGTACACAAGAAAAGAACAACAAATGCGAAAATGTACAAGTGAAAAATGGAGGAGACACATCAGAGTTCAGAGCAGCTCCTGGTGGGCAATTCTGTGCTGTCAGAAGGACAGGAGGCCTGCTGCTTTCACACAGCAAGATCATTCCACCTGTAGTTCTTCACCTTTTAAATCACTACCTTGTCAATACACATACTTTAAAGTATAAAGATTATTTTGTGTCCATCTCAAATCTCTTGCTGGTTTGATATAAAATTCCTGTATCTGCAGTGTGTGACCATGCATTCAATATACCTGCATGAAATCCTGATTGATGGTCTGTGGTTACTTGCTGTGGAGACATGCAGGTTTATACAAGCAGAGGTGAAAAACACTCTCATCAGAATGAGCCCACACAGCCTGGGGTACAGCAAGTATGGGATTGCCAGCTTCTGCCACAAAATCCTTTGTGGGTCCAGGCCAGATTTTTAAAAGAGAAAACAAAATGCTTTGTTGGCTTTTGACACAGAAGATCATTACTTCAGCGCTCAGCCATTCTACATTATTCAGCAGGTTGGGAGGACAGTGCCTGATGCTGGCAGGGGCCTCTGTCAGATACAAGTTGATCACATGCTGTTGGTTCATTGTTATCTTGGCAGGGAGTATAGCAAACTGGACTATTGTTGAAGACATTCTGAATTGATTTTGCTCTGGTTTTACTGGTGGTGTGCCAAACTGTAAAGCCCCAGTTCAGGTATTTCCATAGGTCAGGTGAATTCATGTTCAGAGGGCTTGTGTGGTGCATGCAGGTAAAAGGGAATGAAAGAAAAAACCTGAATACAGAAACAGACTTCATAAAGCTGCCTATGTCCATGGCTTTTCTCCCTAAGCTTACTTTGACCTGTTGAACCTTACAGGCAGATATGCTTTGGAAAAGATCCTTAACACCACTGCCAGGGAACAACATGAATACTGTAAAGTTTTCAGCCAAAGAGTTAAAGAGTTCTGTATGGCCTTTTTACTCTGACTCCAGCCCAAACAACCCAGACTTAAGTTAGTTTTATACCACCCAAATTATGTTTATCTTTTCTCTGTCTGCCCCTGGCATTGCTCCTTCCTTATGTTAACACAACATACCAAACTAAGTTCCAGCCTAAGCTTGCCTTGTCAGGAGGAACCGTGTTTGTGGCTAGTGCAGACTTGGAAGCTAAAAGAACATGAAAGTTCTCATGGTAGCTTTCATTCAGACTTCCTGTTTCAGCAAGTGGCTCACTTAACTTCCACATGCTGTTTCTCCTTTAGTGCAAAGGGACTGATAATGCTTTTGTACCTCATGAGGATGCTCTGAAACGGTAACATGCATTTTTAAGCTTGGATGGAAAGTAGTACAGAAGTCCAAAGTAAAGCAGTAAAAGCAAAAACAACCCTCTGCAAGAACACTGCAAAACCAAAATGTCTCCACATAATCTCAGAGTGCTCCTCATTATGCTAGAAAACAACCCAGTAACTGTCTACATATGTGTGTTCCATGTTACAGTTGATCTTCTTCCACTGCTACTATACTGCAAGGATCTGCTGAAAAAATTTAATTACACAGCCTAAAACCAAATCAGTGCTCAAGCATTTAATGTGAATTCAAGCGAAAAGTAGTCTGGTTGGTCTGTGGTTGAGGTTTTCCCTCCCCCCTCCATTTTCTGCAGAATTTCCTTGCATTTTGTTGTGAAGAACTGGCCTCAGGATTTCTCTGGAGTTCATATATGTGGAAAGCAAACTTACTTTTTCTGAATACCATAGGAAAGCTTCAGCAGTTTGCTAACTGAAGGAATGATCAACAGAAGAATGAGCAACAGAAGAATGACTTCTTCAGTCAACAGGAACTTTTGACTGGCTGACAGGTAATTGCAATTCCATTGTTAGCTATTAGGATTTCTCAGTAGGATCACTTCGGAACAGGGAGATTGAAGGCCTTCTGACCATTCACATGGAAATCAAACAGCTGTTGAAGAGCTTTGTTTTTTAAAAAGAAACATCCACATACCAAAGATGAAGTTATCAGGCCGAAAGAGCTGACCAAAAAGACCAGACCGCACACTATCCATGGTTCCCGGCTCCAAGTCCAGCAAGACTGCTCTTGGTACAAATTTGTGGGCTACAATAAAAAACAAGCATGCCCTTAATGTTCAGAAATAAGCTAACACAGTTATGGCTTTTAATACAAAAATATATTGTATCTCATGTAGTGTCTTGGAGTGATTTTTATGGTGTATGATATATCTTATATTGTCTGTTTTATGCCCAGAAAATGAATTTTATGTCTTTCTGTGCCTGAGAGGGGAGGAAAAAAAAAACCAGTCCAGAAGAATCTTTGTTGGGTTCTCCTCCACTGAAACAGCTACTTGATGTACATGGCAAACTGTAGTAGTCAGCACATCTACCACAAAGCACAAAATAAACAATCTGTGTCTAGTTGAATTTGTCCAAGGAAACTCAGGTAAATAATATGAACTAATCCCAGCTGGACAAAAGACGAAACGTTCACACTTGCAGTTCACATCAACAGACCAAAGGACTCCAGATCCCCATTTTACACTGCTAACACCTTTCAACAGCAGACTCGGAGGACGGAGGACTCGGATGCCTTTTGGCACAATGAGTCCCCATTCAGTTCTCTATTACCTGTGGCCCAACCCTCCCATTCATGAAAATAAAAGACCTTACTACAGATGTGGACTCATACAACCAACAGGTTCATTTGGAGCAATTGAACAGATGCACTGGTGAAGTAATCACACATTAGAAGACCAAATGCCTACTGTAATGTTAAATAATAAACCAACCTCCGCCTCCAGACCCTAAGAAGAGCCCCTTCTGCCACTTCCCTGTGTCTGGGGAGATAGCACTCAGGCATCTTAATACTTTGTAAGAAAGTAGATAATATTTTCTGCTGAACTGGGCACAGCTGGGGGACTGGTGGTATATGAGGAGTGTGGCCAGATATGCAATGTGGATTTATGAGCCCGTCATCTTCTAATTCCTGCGCCCCTTCCCACGGAGTCTCCTGTCCCGCACCCCTCCCCGTCCCACACTTACAAGATGATTCATTATAGTAGACATTGATCCTTTCCAGCTGCAGCGCTGAGTCACCGACATAGCCTCCGGCTGGGTCAATGCCATGCTCATCACTTATCACTTCCCAAAACTAAGAGAGGAAAAGCGAGAAGTGGGTTGGGAACTTCCCTGCGGAGCACCGGGGGCCCTGCCCAGCTCCCGGGCCGGGGGCGGCGGCGGTGCCGCGGCAGCTGCCGG
>VZTN01005804.1:18307-82884 GCA_013400515.1 Erpornis zantholeuca
CCCCCCCCGCCGCTCGCCAGCGGCCGCCCCCGCCCGGCACCGCCCTCGGGACAGGGGGCGACGCCGTCCGCTCTGCGACCCCAACCCTCGCATTGTCGCAGGCTGTGGGGGGCCCTGGGGGCTCCTCCTGCCCCAGCGACAGCTCCCGGCCGTGATCTGCTGCTCACCTCAAGCCCAGTTCAGCAAACGTGGCTCCGGCATCTTCGCCCTGCGGGAGCCTCGCCGTGGGGCGGCCGGACACCGTCGCCTGCTCCGTCTCCTGTTCCGTGTCCTGCTGCCCCGACAGGCGCGCAGATCGCAGCCTTCGCTGCAGAATTCTTCTTAGGTAGATTTTTTTTCATGGAAGGGGTGATAAAACACCCATGTTCCATGAGACATTGGAACAGGCTGCCCAGGGAGAGAATGGAGTTCCTGGAGGTGTTTAAGGAAGGACTGGATGTGGCACTTAGTGCCATGGTCTAGGTGACATGGTAATATTTAGTCACGGATTGGATTCGATGATCTCAGAGGTCTTTTCCAACCTAACTGATCCTGTGATTCTGTGAAGGGGCAGCATCCAAAGGAATGGGTAGCCCCTTGCTGTGCCTTGCCAAGGGCCATCTTCACAGCTCTTTCCTGAGGGTTTTTCTGGTTTTGATTTTTGGGATTTGTTTGTTTGTTTGTTGGCTTGTATTTTGGGTTTGTTTTTTGTTTTTTGTTTTTTTGCCAATATGACAAGTTCCTGCCTGAAAATTGTAACTGGGATGACAAGCAGTCTCTGTGGAGCAACTTTCCTAAAGCTCACGTTGCCCCAATACTGAGCTGCCCTGGGATATGCATGGTATGCAGTGGCTTGATTTTTAATGAAAAAGGAGGTTTTCTTTCCCCTCCAGAGAGGAAGCCACTTCTGAATCTGCTGAATCTGCTTTGTGATCCCTTTGGGTAACTGCTATGTGGTTTCCCAAGTAGAGGATGCCTGCTGTCATGCCAGCATGGCTCTTCCATGGGATGCCATTGTCTATATAGCCTATTCCAGTATTTAGCCCAGGTGGAGACATTCATGTGTCCATGCACATCTGCTCTGCCCGACCCAGTCTCTGCTGTTGTGCTGTTGTGGCTCAGAACCCTGAGGCGAGATTTGCAGAACCTCCTTATCCACTTGCTGAGAGGTGGCCCAGCTGGGGCTCTTCTGAAGAACAACCTTTAAGTGCTCTCTACAGCTTGAACACAGCCAAGGTAGCCCCCACCAATCAATATACAACCTCCAAATAACCCAAAAACTGTATATTGGGAGGCCACTTGCTGCCTTTATGTTGTGATGTGACCAATGTCAGCTAGACTCTGTGCTCTCAGCTCCAACTTCCCTTTCCATAAATGTTTTTCAGCAGGGCTAGCAGTGTCTTGCAAATGACCTAGCATCATGCTAGGCTGAGTCAAATGTCTTTCTGACATCAGGGAAGCAGCTGGAGGATGAGGATCAGCATGTTGGCCCTGCAAGCAGGCATTAGCAGAGGACTGGATACTATGTGCCTTTTTCTCTGCTGAAGGACTCAAAATAAGAGTCCTTCTCTGTGTGATCTGCATTTTTGGAAGAAATCCATGAGCAAGTCATTATTCAGCAGCCTGATTAGTGAGGTTGTCTTGGACATTGCCTCAATCTATATGTCCTTGACTATGCCTTCCAGGCCTGGCTTTCCCCACACTTTTCAAATCCTCCTGTTTGCTGTTCACACTTGCCATCCACCTGCCTGTTGCTAGTATGCCAGTTTTTAAAATGCAGTAGGTTCCCAGACCCAGGTAGTGGTAAGGCTGGGTGTTTGTTCCCAAGAGGCTCACACACATACAGATACAGTCATGTCTGGCTGCACTGACTGACCCAGGCAGAAAACCCAGCACTCACACAAACACAAGCAGCACTTACAGCCTCATGCTCTTCCCCTCTTTGGCTGATGAGGACAGAAGCCCATTAATAGAAAACAAATACATACTTGTATACACCTATACAATACAGATCCCTCTATAGCTGGTCTGAGATACTAACCTTATTCTGTTGTTAACACCTGGATCCCAAGTCTTTTCAGTTGCTGGCATGTGGAAATGTTATCCCAGAGGCCTGCAGTTCCACTCCAGTTGCTGATAATCCGATCTACAAACACTCACAGGAACTATGGCTCCCTTGTTCAGTAGCTGGCTTTAGAACACTCAGCCTGTTCAGTAGCTGACCTCTGCATCCCCAGCTGCCTCACACAGAGATACAAACAGGCCAACAAGTTTCCCAGGTAGCTAGTCGTGAGTTGTGACCTTACCAATAGCTGACCTTGCCACTGTCTCCTCAGCAGGTGAGTTAGAACCCCTTGTCTCTCCAGCAGCCAGCTTAGAGACCCTCTGGTCTCTGCACAATCTCTCCGGGACTCGTGGCTGTTCCAAAACTTGACTCCCACCTACCCTGGCTTGCTGTTTGCTAGTGACCACACATGGACATACAGATTCACATAATGTGTGTGCTCTTGTCTCTCCAGTTGCTCCACCAAAGACACACAGGCCCCTGTGACTTGTGGTCCCACCTTCAATTGCTGGCACTCAGGCCACCACACACACACATATACATGGAATATAAATGCCATTCTCACCCAGAAAAATAATTAAGTTTACTTTATTATTTACTAAGACAAATTTACTAAGTTTACTAAGACAAGACAGACTGAGATGATCAGGTGCAAGGTGGAGCCAGACAATCATACTGACCAACAACCTGTTTACACCCAATCAGGTCGCTTTGCCCTGCACCCTTTTATTTTTCTATACCAAACCATCTTTATCCCCTCTTGCCCCACCTTTGACTCTTCCTCTAAACATCCCAAAAGCTGTCTCGTGCAATCCCAAATATGTTCTTCCCATCCATCCCCCAGAGATTCCCAACCCCTGCAGGCAATAACTTCTCTGTGTACAGCAATCCATGGAGCCTCTCCCATTGACTTGTGATGATGGGTGTCACACCAGACCACAGGCTGAACCCTCAGTGAGAGGAGCCAGGTCAGAGCCTCCTTTTCTCTGGGTATGCTATTGAATTTCTCTACCTGCCTCTGTTCCTTTGTGCTCCTTTCTGTTTGTTTGTGGAGATAAGCCTAGAATCACATAACCAGGTACTAGGTTAAACCCATTTGATCATCTGAATGAAATTATATTTTGAGAATAAAAGTAAGAAGGAAAAAATGGACATAGGTAGGCAGTAAAGGGAAAAAAGAAGGAATGAGAGTGTATTATAGAACTTTTAGCCCACATGCCTTCTGAAGAGCTCTGTTGGTTTCACTGCCAATGTCTCTTGTCTTTGAAAATTTGTCTGCTGTTTGTAAGCAGCAGTTGGTCAAACAACCTTTAGAGGTCAGAACTTCAGCCAGTTTCCCACACAAAGTAACTGAAGTACGTAAAAGGCTGTAGAGCTGTGTGCCTGATGGAGGTGAGCAACAGTTCACCCAACAAATTTACATGTGCAAATTTTTTAATTACGTAAATAACTTCTAATTTTCAGTCAGGCTGAATCAACTTGCATCTTCTCCTGGTGAACCGAAAGAAGACACCTTTGTTGGTCACTGAATGTAAATGTGTCTTCAAATCCTTTTCATCCATGCTTGTGTTTACTTAATAGTTCAACTGATATAGGAGTTGGAGGTGCCATTATAACCATAGGAGCCTGCATACTCTCCTTAAATCTCCACAGACTTGGTCTGGGATTTTAAAGGCACTTAGGTGTTTCAAAACCCTCCTATGTGCTTAACTGTTATGGATTACTTCTGACCATATTTTAAAACCCCACTAAACACCTCTTGGAAATTTAAGGTATCTAAATGTATTTAAAAATTTCTCTCTAAGTGCTTCATCTGACTGAGTCCATGAGATTAATTCTATAATTAGATTAATATAGAAACACACTGTAAATTCTGTACAATGGATTCTCACTTGTTATATTTGGCTCTCTCAGATATCTCTTTGTCACATACCTATACAATATTCTGACCTCTAACCTTCATAACTCATAGTCTTTTTTTACTTCCCATTCACTTCATAGGTTGATTTAATACTTAGAGTATGACATTTTTTCTACCATGCACAAAATAGGAGAAGAACTTTCTTAAGATTTCCTTTGCAGATGTACTCCCTTCATTGTTGTTCCTTTATTTCCTTTTGCAATTTTAACTTCACTTCTGTTAAAAAACCTAATGAATATATTTAACCAGAAAATTAGAAAAATGTCACAATAGCTACAAAACACCAGCTCAAGTTTGCAAATTCATGCTCCAGGCAGCTTTTTGAACAATCAGTTTACAGGACCAACATGCACAAGGTATCCACTGCTCCCAAGTGTGGAAGCAAAACACTAAATACAAGAAGAGGTCCACACCTGCATTTTAGGGAATAGCATGACCACTTATGATAGAGGGGATATGGATTAAGGGAGATCTGACTGTTAGGCCATATCTGGATTAGTCTGACATTTCTAGTTGGTAAAAACCCCAGACAGTTTATTTCCACTGGACAACTCTTTGATACTCCAGTGTGATGGGCTTGAATGTGATGTGGTTCTTCATTCCTGTTAGTCAGAACTGACAAGGTATCAGACAGTAGCAGCAAAGGAAATACTCCCACTGATCTTGTGTGAGATCCAGCTGCCTTGAAAGAGCTGCACACATTCACAGGATGGGGCCATGTGGGGTTGCAGAGGCTTCAGTGTTCTCACTTCAGGCTTTCTCACGCTCTCATTGCTCGTACACAGGCTGAATTGAAATGGATTCCTACAAGATGATGAATGTCAGGAGGCAGGGAAAGATGTGTAAAGTGCCCGTGCTGCAGAGTAAAAGGATTTTTCAGTAATAACAGCTCAAGCAAGAGTCATGTCCCACAAAGTCACATGGAAATTTGCTTTAATGCCCTGGAAAAAAAAACGGCAAAGTTCTTCTGTACTTAGCTAGTCATATGATATGATTGTTAAGCTGCTTCCTGCTTTTCAGGAAACACATTTGTGTTTATATCAGGGTTGTTGCTAAGACTATTTCTATTTGCTGGAGTTTTTAAGGACTAGAGAGAAATTCATGACATAACAGAACATTTAACACGTTAGCTACTATTTTCTTTTTTCAGAATGATAGATATGCCACCTCTTGATATTTAAGAATATCAGCAAGGGTCTATCCAGTGTTATAAAGCTTGTTAGCACTTACATTAAATACCAAAGCAGTAAATGTAATCCACATGGTGGATTTACTCTGACAGGTTGTAGCAGGCTAGTAAATGCTACTAAGTCCATGGTGACCTTTAGGAAAAAGGTCCAAAGATCAGTCTAGTTCCTGTCTTTCCTCTTAACCTGAAGAGTTTCATGCAAGTTAACTCAAGTTAAAAAAGAAAAAAAAAATCTTACAATAATTTGGTTTTGGTTTTGGTTTGGTTTTTAATTTTGTTTTTCATGATTTCCTGAGAAAACCAAGCATGGGAAGTCATGCTCCTGTTCAAGTGTGTACCCATGCATCTCCACCACTACGTCTTTTTTCATTGTTCTCTTGTGACAAAATCTACAAGAGGCACATGAGCTACAGAGATATTGCAGCTGCAGATGAGTCTAGGGACAGCTCAAGAACCCAAGAAAAACATTTAATAGGAGAAGTGAGAGTGCAATGCACACACACACACAGAAGTGTTTGGTCTATTAAGGCAAACACCAGACTACACATTTACTTCAGGTGTTTTGGGGCTTGTATTCTGCCCAGAAAAGCCATTATCATGTGGTTGTCAAACAGTTCTTTGCTTTGTCACCCCCCTGCCCACTAAATTTGTTGCTGTGGCAGCTGTGGTGTCACAAATTGCCACCTATGCTTAAACACAGTATGCAGGGGGTTGTTTGAATGCCACTCACCTGGCTGCTATCTGTAGCTGTCAGTGGAGATACTGCTGATATTTGTTTTAGCCCACAAGATGTGGTCTGAACTTTGTAATGTTAAAGCAGAGGTCACTAAGTCAAGTCAGGGCAAAATATGTTAAGGTGCAAAGTCCAAGAGACTGTGAAGTGGCACTGGCGGAATCCCACCATCTCATTCAAAGGAGCTTCTAGATGCATCTTCACACACTTTTTTCACTGTTTGACCATATGGATGGCAAACTATAACTCCAACCCTAAATATCCATGTGATTTTGCACTTTCTGGCACTTACTGTCTTTTGATTTTTAACATATTTTCTGTCCTTTAGAAATGATTATTTTCTTTCAGCCCTTTGTTTCTCCCCACGCTTAGCCTCGATGCTAATAATTACTCATCCAGGACTTTTTGCACAGTTGGTCATAGTGGTTTTTATGCAATAGCTGTAGCACCTGGAGAAGAGGGAAACATGTACCTGCCTGTTTTGTCAGGCAGAAATGTGTGTTTGGTGTGGCCGTGTTTTTAACCTCCTTTCTAATCGGTCACTTAGCTACACAAACAAACAGAGCCAGAGAGACTCTGTTCAACAGTCAGTAAAGGAGCCAGGTAAATGTTTCCCTGCAGCTACAACCAAGAGTATGGGAATACAAAATTCAGGCAGGCACTTATCTACGTTCAACTCTCCAGTCTCTCTACACATTAAAGATTTTGGGGAACCAAGCGGTCTGGAGGACAGAATGAAAAGATAATTTAGCTGGGATGTATACCCTCCATTATCTGTGTCATGTGGTGAGTGAGTGGTACAGCTGTAAGAGGAAAATGAATATGAGATATTGACAGCTTGCTTTTGGAGTTTAGCTCTGAATAGATGCCATTACAATGCAGAGCTTATCAATGAAGTCCTGGTGTTTTGAGTGTGGGTGACATCAGAACAAAGACAAAAAGGTCTCTTAACCAGAAGTCCTGCTAAAGACTATCAGGAGAAAAAGCATGTTTTGACCAGATGAATACACTGATGGCAGCTGCTCTTGATGAGATGGAAGATCTGTCTAATCTAGAATTACATCTCTGACAGTAGCCAGCGATGGATGCTAGGGAAAGAATATGGTTATGTATCTCCAGAAATGCCCTTCTACATCTTGCAATCAGGGATTAAGCCTTTGTTGAACCACAAGAAGGATCTGTACCCCATATTTAGTAGTTCTTTTCAAGCATCCTTGAAGTTATGTAATTGCTTTTTAATCCAGTTACACTTTCATCCTCCAAAGTCTCCTATGACGTTGCCTTCCATGAACAACTGAATTTCATTCTGTTAAGAAGTAGTTCTTTCTGTTGTAAACCTGGCACCTAATATTGGTGCCACATAACTCTTCTATTTTGAGAAAGAGTGACTATAAGTTCCTTATGACCATAGCTGTGTGTAAGGAGAAGGTTTTAGTGTTTGTTTTGTTCTATTCTTCATTCTTCGTTTTCCCTATCTGTCCAATATTTTCTGAGCTGAAAATATTACACTAATTAGTCTCCCCATGTTTGAGAGTGACCCTGCACTCCTGGGATAGTCTTTGTTTATCACACTCCTTTATCTTTACTAGCTCTGCTTCGGTGTCTCTGAAATGGGAAAAACTATTAATTTAATTAATTATTAATGGGAGTAATTATTTAAATCATGACCATAATTTTATGCAGTTTTATACGATGCTTCCTTCTCTGGTTTTTATTTTCTAATAAACCTTGTGTTTGCCCTCTTGTTGCTGCTGATCTTTTTCCTTCATTGAACTGTTCAAGATGTCCAAGATGTCTTTTGACAGCATTGACAGCTAAATTAAATCCCATCTCTGGCAACATAGGGTTGGTTTTTCCTGTGTTATGCAGAGACAGATATTAAATTACACCAGGTGTTGTTTACTCAAATTGGTATAATGAAATACTTCTGAAACTCAGTCTAATTTATAGCCTGATTAACTGTCCTGAAGATTTTTGTACAATCACAGGGATTTGCCAGTTCAGTACTTTTTTTCCCCCAGATTATTTAGAATTGAGAAGATCAGGTCCAAGCACAATCAGTGGATCTGACTGAGACTTTCCTTGTCTTTTGCTGCTAAGGCATCTTATGCCATCCAGCTCAGTCTCCCTAAGACTCTTGAGTAAAACACCTTGCAGCAGAGATCTGTACTGCAACACATGAGAGGGAAAGAGGGAAAGATAGGTTTAGGTTTTGTAGCCCAAACTTAACTTTTTACCACTTTATTCTCTAAGAAAAAAGAAAAAACAATAGACCTCTAAGACAAAGGGCTGGACTCCTGTTCAGACTGTCAGTTATTTAACACTTACCAAGCAAAACATGTATTTGAGATGAAATGTGTAGATGCCCACGTAAAAGTGATTCATTTCACTTTGGGAAACACTTCTTCTATAAGAGCAGGTTTGCAGCTAAAACCGACTATAAATTGCCCCAGCCAGGTCTTGGGTTTCTCAGGTGAGTCACAGTTTTCCTTCTCACCCTTGTTCTTAGCTGGTGAGTGGCTCCTGGCTGCCACCCTTCCCTCACCAGCACAGATCCCGCTCATCTGTCACACACGCCCAACCCAGACCGGCATACTCCTCCCAGCCTGCTTCACAAATGATTCTCTCAAATTACATTGTGAGAAGAAGAGCACTGCTTCTCCAGTTTGAGTCCACAAGCCCCAGGACAAACAGCATAGCACAAAGCTATGACTGGACAAAGCCTGGCTTATTTTCCTCAGCACCGTCAGGGGTGGGTGGGTGCAGCCACTGAAGGAATGTGTTCTCATACTGAATGCACAAAAGCAGCTGAACCATCCCCCTCTGAGCAGAGTACTCCCAGAAATACCTACTGGGAATCAGGAGAGCAAGCTAACATTCACACACTGAGAGAACTGAACATTATTTTTCTTAGAAAAGCACTCTGCAGCAGTGGTACCGAGGGTGTTCACCCCTTGCCTTGGACTGCAGCCTGTGAGCAGCATCACCATATTCATGACCTAAAGGCTTGTGAATGCTGAGAATGTAAGAGGTCAGTTTGGCCCAGGGCCAGGACTCAGCCCACTGCTGGCCCGGTGAATAATGCACTTCACGGTCGGTTTGTTGAGCAGAGAACCAGAATGGGGGAGGATATGGGGCTACAATATTCATCGGCTGCACGATTGAATGCCACTGCTTTGTGGGAAGGGTGTGGAGACACTGTTGTTGCCCGTGCATGGAAGATTTGCAGAGATACACCTCTGTGGTGTAAATTTATTTCATTGTGGTGTCCTGACTGTACTGAACAGGGATTTTATGTTGTATGTGGCCTGTGTGATCTGTCAGGAATGGGGCACAGCTCTAAGGAATCAGAAGCGTCTTATCTCAGGACAGCAGCTTGGTTACTGTAGAAGACAGTTATGCTGAAAGTGCTAAAGAAACAAGGAGGCTGATCATTTCTATCTAAAAAGACTTAACATGAACAGCCAGAGTAAGACAGATATAAATGTCTTTTTTTTCTTAATTTATATTTGTTTAAACACCTGCCCACCCCCTCGTGCCCACCCCACCCCCTTCTCCCCTNGGATCCGGAATGAGCAATGGAAGGCCACAAGAGAAGCAGCATAACAGGTCTCATATGTAAAGGGGTCACCAGAGCAAGGTATAGAAAAATAGCCAGAGGAATTGAGTGCTTAAAGCTGGTGACTCCAGGCACAGAGAAAAAGAAGAACAGAATGTAGCAGCTGGATTTTTTCTGGTGAAAGCAAAACAAAAAAAACAAAATATCAAAATCAACCAACCAACCAACCAAAACAACCCCCCACTCCAATTTGAAAAAAACCCAAACTCAACAACCTTTGGAGAGATAGAAGTCTGAGAAAGAAAAGTGATTTTTATCTGTTAGGTTGCTACTGCCTTTAGTGATAGCTGATGCTGCTAGTGACAAAACCTGCTTTGCTTCCCGTGATCACAGCTCTTGTGAAAACTGAACCACGTCAGGGCCAGCTAAGGCTAGAGGGAACTGAGAGGACTCTTTACTGAATTTAGTGGGCACAGAGGTGGAACTATTAGAGACAGTATTTTTCTTATCAAGATGAAATATTGATCCTAATGTAGTATGCAGAAAGTGATTGTAATAATGAGGAAAATCAGCTTGATCATCCCATCTGAAGATGAAAGGGCTTTTCTGGGAGACTGGAATATTTGCAGCAGCTACCTAATACCTTATGATTTCTGGTAAAATGGATTTATTGTTGAATAATCAACCATTTCTGATAACACATCAGTTACTCTGGAAGATAGTGACTTTTATTTGCAAAACATGATTACTTGGGTGGAAATTAGACCAAATATTCTGCAACTGTTCAAGGCAGCTTTTCTAGGCAACTTCCCTAAGTGGGAAAGAAAGCAGGAGAGTTGCAGCTGGGAGAGCACCTACATTGAGCACATTTTGTACAGGAATCACTGAAATTATGACATTTGCTATTCAGCTTCTCAGGAATAAAATAGATTACCACAGACTTGAGTTTGTCTGGCTCAGTAATAAACCAGTAGTCGTTCTACATAGATAAGATTATTTATAGTTTTCTTGTACATTCTCTCCTGATTTTTGAGATGGGAGAGGAGCATTTGAAAACACTCCTTAATAAAGAGCAACAGCAATCCAGGTACCTATACAAGGGAAGATGCTTTGTAATTAGAATTGTTTTTAACATTAAAGATTATGGACTTCATGATGTAATTAAAAATGTGTCAGAAGAAATTACTTTTAGGACTTTAAAGAACTTCTTAGATGTCTGAGATTTCTCTGGGTCTATAATAGACTGTCTCCACACATAATTAAGCTACTCTTTTCTTAAATAAAATTTTTGTTTGAGGTTTTAAGCTTTTTCTCTTTTTATTTTTTAACACATGACAGAACCACAAACAACCTGTTACAATAGCTACATTACTTAAAAAACCCCCAACCTAATCTATACCTAATGCATGCTAATTATTGAAGCAGACATTTTAGAAAACTCTTGGTCCATCTACTTTTTATGTTGGAACTGGATAGAATGCATTATCCCGATTCTGGAGCCTGTTAGACATACTTTATTTCTAGTGTTACATTTTATTTGTTGTTTTGTTTTATGAAACTACTAACAGTACTATTTCAAAGTTCTTTTTCAAGTGATAATTGCCATTTATTAATAAATGTTCCTAATCAAGAACATGTTAGGATTGGGGCCTGCTAGGAACGATTCAGACTGATGGGTGACCTTAGAAAAACCATGCCTGAGGCTGAGCATAGTAAAGTGAAAATATTAACTTTGTCCTGCATATGACTGGATTTTGACTCCTGCATATGACTCCAAAAGATTTGTTTCCAATTTTACTGGCCACCATTAGAACAAACACATTGGAGTTTGTGCTTATTTGTACTTCTAGTGTTTTGTGCTTTTGGTATGCTAAATTTTGCTGTCTGCCAGGCACCCACCAGCTGGTCTCTCACTTCATCCCCTCAACAGACATGGGGTGAAAATAAGATGAAAAAGTCTGTGGATCAAGATAAAGACAGACACTTGCCAATTGCTGTTTTTACATCAGCAAAAGAGACACAACCTGTCGGAGTCCAGGGAAGCCTGAAAGCTTCTCCTGCTCCTCTGGTGGTTTCTTTATAGCCCCAGAACTCCTCAAAAATGGCCTAGCCAGCAACCTAGGCTTTTGGAGAAGCTCCCCTCCACTTTTGGGAGAACCTGAATGCACCAGAGAGGTGAAGAGATTTTTGTTTAGTGTAACACAGAGAGTTTAGTTGCAGTTTTAGGATCTTGCTCTATGTATTACATAGGGACAAGATGGAGATTTTTGGGTGTAGTTTTTCCTTCTTTCTTCTTCTCCTCTCTCCTCATTCTCTTCCTCTCTTCTCTGACACCAGTTCCTGTGGTGTGTTGGTTGGTGGAAAAAAGTTAGTATTGAAAAGACATAACAATAAGATGAGGGTTTACTGGTGTTGAAAAGAAAATAAGATATGTATTGTTTCTTGAATGGTTGTTAGTAAGATATAAAAGTAGCTGCTGATTAGCTGCCATTGCCTTTTTGCCCTGGTGTCCTCGGGGGATGCTGTCTCTCCCTCCGAGGTTTTGATAAGACAAATAAACAACTCTGAAACAGCAGAAGATCTCTTGCTGCATTTTTTCCAACATGAGAAATCAAAAGAAGAAAAGCCCCAGGGCAGAGGACAGGGGTTGGAGCCCCCAGTTCCAACCCCAGTGCGGGCCCAGGTCTTCGACAACAACCCAGGAAAGATGCATTTAATTTCTGCGAAAAATAGAGTAAGATGGTGAGAAACAAAGACAAAACCAAAACCACCTTCCCCAACCTCTGCTTTCTTCCCAAGCTCAACTCCACTCCTTTGTTCCCAGGTCTTCTACCTCCTCTCCCTGTCCCAAAGCACTAGAGGAATGGGGGTCATGATCAGTCCATATCCCTTCTTTTGTGCTGTGCTTTCATTCTCGTCCTATCTCCTGCGCCACTGTGGGCCCTTCCCACAGGATGCACTCTTTCTCAGTCTGCTCCATCATGGCTCTCTTCCACGCTGGCCTTTCAGGGACAGACTGCTCCAGTGTGGGTCCCTCACTGGCCACAGCCCCTGCCAGAAAAATTGCTCATTCCTGGACTCTCCACAGCTGCAGCTCCCTTCAAGTCATGTCCACCTGCTGTGGGAGGGGGGCATCCATGGGAGGATAATTCCTCCAGCATGTTCCTCCACGGGCTGCAGAGAAAGCTCTGTCTGGCATGTGTAGCACTTCTACTTCTTGACTGACCTTGATGTCTGCAGGTTATCTCCCACATTTTTTTCAGTTCTTTCTCACAGCTGCTGCACAGCATTTTTTACTCTTTCTTGGCTACGTTTCCACAGAGACACCACCAACTTGTCTGAAGGTCTCAGCTTTGGGCAATGGTGGTTCAATTTCAGAGCCAGATAGAAGCAGCTCTGTACAACACAGAGGCCACCCCCACAGCATCCCTCTGAGTCCCACTGCCAAAGCCTTGTCACTAAACTAAATACAATTCTATTTTTTGCTTTCCCACAGCAGGAAACCAAACTGTGATTCCCTCCCATAAGTCAAGCTCTGCAAAAATGTTCCTTAAGCTAAATACAAGATGTACTTACTAGATAGAAGAGCAACAAACAAATCACACTTGCATGCTAACTCCCCTCAAGCTTAAGTTAATCCTGAACTAGACAAATATGATATTTCACTAAACTAAATTAATTTTTTCCCTGCAGTCAAATGTCTACTACTCTATCTTTAGGTAAATGACTGCAGAGAGGTTTTGTGAGGCAAAATAAAGAGGTCCTTGATCCTAACAGTGTTTAGTGAATACCAGAGATCACTGAACACTTCTATCTCCTGTACTCAGTATTTTGTAGTCTTTTGCAACTTTTGTAAAAGAAGGAGGAAAGCAGTCCTTTTATATGAAAGGAAACACAATTTGCACAGTTTCCCTGAGGCCAGAAAGTGAGTCAGCAGTAGAGAGTTAAGAGTTCAGAGCCACATAATAGTATCCAGTTACTTCAGTGCCATGGTCCATTTGGAAACGGTTTGTGCCAGACCATAGATTCATTAATATTCATGATTATTTCAGGAATAAGTTATTCTGGAAATGAATAGAGACAGCATCCAAAGCCACTATTTGATTTTATTTATTCATGAAAAGTGTTTCTTAAAATTGGCACCACACAGCAGAAAATATTGCAATCACTAAACACAATTTTCACCCATCTCAATTTTCACAGCAAGTTAAACTACTGAGCTTGAAAACTGTGAAGTGGTAAAATACTGTATTTTCCCTTAGCATAACAACAATCCTTCCACTTAAAAATATCTTAGCTACATATATGACAATGTAAGGTGGAGAAAGCAGTGATAAACTCTAAGCCTCACAAGGATATGTGCTAATACATAACTGAAGTGGTATGTTAATCACATTAAAACCTCTAATAACCCTTGAGGCTTCAAGTCAAAAATATGCTTGGTACTTCAGTTTTAAACTATTTTTTTGCTTTTAATTAAGAAGCTTCTGCCTTTAGTTCAAGTGTTATTCCAGGGAAGAAGCACACTGAAATTATTTAGAATTATACATCTGCCAGTTACAAATTATAATGAGGTTATCTTCACAGTTAAAATTCAGAATTACCAACATTTCCAAAATTGTGAACACCTACCTCTCTGCACACTTCACTGAAAAAAATTCCAGCTCAAAGTCCAATTTCTCTGCTTTTATCTTTCCCTCCTCTGTAGGGAAGGGATTAATGATGTTTCCTACAGCATATTTCAAATGATCTAAGGAATTTAGACCTTGCTTTTTCCTCTCTCCCTGGACAGAAGAGCTGGTAATCCTATTTCCCCTGAAAGAATCGGAAGGTGCAAGAAAACATTCATGGGCTTATGAAAGGAAGGAAATGAAGTAATGATAAACTGCACACACACGAAACTATTAGAGTCTTCATTCTGGTCATGAAGAAAGCAACTTTGCTCTGTCTGCAGAACATGAGCAGTGCCTGAGTCAACAAGGTCTCTTACTTCAGTGAAAATTCCTTTTTTGGTAACCAGAGAGTATGACTTGGTGCATTGCTAGTAAGTGATGCAAAGCAACAGGCAAAAAGGGTCAGTGCTAGCAAGGAGGCAGCAAACACATTTCACACCTTCTGCCCCTCATTGCTCCCACCCTTGTCTGCAACAGTGACAAGTGCAGGTTAACTGAGTTTATGGGAATTAAAACTAAAAACGGCAAGTAGAAAAATGTAGCTGCTTCTCCACATACCTGCAGTTAGTTCGTCTATGTCTTTCTAGATATTGTACAGCACTTGCATGTAGTTTTCTGAAAGGTAGATAATGTTAAAATTTTTCTTTGCTGCATACTCTGTACAGCTGAAGAAAAAGCTATGCTTCCTAAGCAGACTGTAAAAAAAAATTAAAAACAATCAAACTGGTTCCAACTCAGAGAATGACAAACTCCTCCAGTTTGACCCAAAGCCAAAACTTTATTTCCAGAAAGAAGTTGGTACAGTAGTAGGTATCACTTCCAAATGATATAAGTCTGTGAAACACTCAGATTCAGAGGGAATGAAACAATTTTAGACACAACTTCCAGGACACTTTTCGTGTTTTGAGAAAACATCAAAGCTGAGCTGCTTTAATTAAAAATGCAAACAGCTGAACAGAGGGAATTGCTCCAAGTTGGGGACTGCCGCACACAAGATCTTCAGCAGCTCAAGTTTTAAGTGTTAAGCTGTTGAAGCAGCAGCTGCTTAAAAACATTGCACATTCATAGCAAGTTAGCTTCCCAGATCACTGCTAGACTCCCATAGTGCCCTTGCAAACTACGAAGTGTTAGTCCTGTAACAATTGCCTCTGGCTAGAGAAGGCTGGAATTTGGGATCTGGTCCAGACATACAAAAGCTTTTGTACTACAGATGTTGAAGAAGCAACTCAAACAAAGCAATAACAAGCTCTTCAGGTTGTTTTACTTTTTTTAATGCTGATGCTCCCACCACATGCAACATAAATGTTCTTAGAAGCATTGAAGAGAATTTGCTTTCAAGAGGTGTGCTTGTTTTAATAGAACAAGTGGTCCTTAAAAGCTGAAAAATTTAATTATTGTGTCCTTGTAAAGTCAGTTAAATGCAATTCCTTGACATGGATAGAAAGACTTTGGCCAGCAACTAACATGGCAACAATCATTTATGGAGGGGGTTTCAAGAAAAATACAGATAAGATATAAAGGGATTATATCAAAATGAAAGCTTTCACATTACTCCCAGAATAGTTTATTGTTT
Source organism: Erpornis zantholeuca (assembly GCA_013400515.1). Classification (NCBI taxonomy): domain Eukaryota; kingdom Metazoa; phylum Chordata; class Aves; order Passeriformes; family Timaliidae; genus Erpornis; species Erpornis zantholeuca. Next base: position 34,000 of record VZTN01005804.1, read on the forward strand.
TCTTCTGAAGGACACCAGACAGTGCTGCAAGCTCCAGGGATTCTTGCCTGTGAGAAATTAGGAAAGAAGAAGGCCTCCCCTTATCTGGAGCAGTATGCCCTCTGCCTCCTCCAGCAAACACTCAGAAGCAGATGGGAAACAACAGGAACTAGGAAAAGCCACCAAGGTTTTTCTTAGCTGTCTATTTATTTATAAAACCACTCGGAAGAGGTGGGCAGAGACCTACCAAAACTTGGGCCCATCAGTACCTTTAGCACGTGGGTTTAGGCTGCTTTTCCTCTCAATGGTGATTTGAAAGATGCAGCTCCAGCTGGCATAGCCACACTCATCATGGGAGGGCAAAAACAAGCACATGAAGGTGAGATTTGCAGATAAAAGCAAGAGCAATATTCCCACATGTGAGTGACCTTCAAAGTGAACAGATGAAGCTAAGAGTTCAGAATAGATCCCACCAACCACGATGCTTCATCTTTTCCACCTCCCTGCTTCTCTTTTAGCAGATCCAGTTTTCCTCCAACTGGTCAGTGCTGTTGGGGCACACAGTTAATGGATTCCTGTCTCAGTGGCATGGAAAGTACTGTGGGGGCCACAGTGGTGTTTTCCCTTTCACCACCACTGATTTCCTGCCCTACCCCCCTTGTTCTCTCTGCCCCAGTGCTTCTCTTACTAGGTGGCACTTATTGTCAGGGACAGACACACCTCCTGCATCTGGTGTCACCTTATCAGCTTTCAGCCTTCCTAAAATTCTTCATGTGCAAGCAAACAAACTCAAAGGTTGTTTACCTGTGAACAACCAAAGTTGGGCTTTTTTTACTTCACCAACATGAGTTTGCATTTTGACACAAGACTATAAGTAGCCTAAGGCTACTTGATTCCCAATTTTTTACACTGTTGAGGAAAAGCTCAGTGAAAGCTGGGCATAGCAACAGTTCAGCAAACTGCAGGAAACATTACTTTGTCCTTTAATACAGCTTGTCTTGGGAGACTATAATACAGCATATATTCACTTTAAAGCATACATATATGTTATGCAAAACTAGATAGTGTCCTCCTGCCCTCCCCTGAATCCAAGGGAAACAAAATATCCAGCATCTCTTACATGTACCCCAAGCCCAGCTTGAGACTTTGAGTCATCTTGTAACAGTAAAAACTACAGAAATGCTGGTTTAACCCCTGAATGAAGCTTCAGCAGGTTGCTTATAAGCCATATTCATGAATCCATAGCAGATTTTTCAATGCTCAGGCAGAACTGGACATCAGATTCTTCAACTGTATGAGCTGTAATGACCTGAACACCCTGAAGATTTGAAGAAAAATATGAAGAACTATAATGAGAAGGTTTTATTTGTTTTAAGGGAAGTGAGGTTAAATCTTAATTTTCTGCTTAGTAGTTGCATTCATGAGAAGAGTCAGTCACTGAACTAGGATTGAAGTTGCACTATGTAGTTCCATTGTCAGCAGGAGTAAATAAGTACTCAATGAAAACCTCAATGCCAGTTTCACACTAATACCAGCACTGTTAAGGATTAAACCAAACAAATAAACAAAACAAGTCCCCTTACCCTCACATTACAGCCCAATCTGTTCCAAATGCAAGTAGATAGCCATGAAAAAAAAACAAAAAACAAAACAAACCCCATAAAAAACACAAACCAAAAAACCAACCAACCCCCCCCCCCAAAATAAACAAATCAAAGGAACAAAACAATGTCTTGATTGGCGCAAAAAATATTCCACTGGTTACAAAAGCATGCACATTTCCAAGTACAGTTATTCTCTGTTTTGAGTTGCTGGGGCAAAAACCTGCCCTCTCTCTCCTTTTGCCAAATTCTTAGACATTAGGCACCCATCTTTTTGTGGTGTTAAGAGCCTGTGAGCATCAAACACTTTAATACTAAGGCCTACAAGCATTCCCAAATGGGAATATTGTTAGTTCACATTAGTGGACATCCCCCTACTATAACATGATTACAATGAGAACTGGGCAAGAGAAGGTCTTTAAGCAAAAGGATTCGACATCAGAAGTGCAGCTGTGGTCACTACTCCCGGCTTGACCTTGTGCACATGTCATCTTCATCATATTCACCCATCAACTGCAACATGTACGTTCCAGTATAGAGAAGAAACTGTCCAGCTATTTGTGCTGCATGGGATATTAGCTGAAGCACTTTCCTGGAAGAAAAGCCATTTGTTTAAGAAAAAAATCACCAGCAAGATTACATTACCCCTTTCCACCCACAAGATTATGATGAGTTAATGTAAGTTAAGTTGATATATTTAAAAACCTCTCTCATTCCTTCTCACTTCTGAGAAGATGCTCATTTTTGTACCTTCTTCAGAGAAAATATTTGAATGAAAACTATTGACATGTTGGCAGAACCAGAAAACATGTTTAACAAAGCAGGCTGACATCCTGCTAGACCCCTTCAGACCTTCTGCAAAGACATCACTCAAACCATCCCAGTAGCACAGCAGACAACTTTGTGCCTGGGAGCCCAGCAGCATTCCTGCACCATAAACTCACCTCGTGTCTCACCTTTGTCATTCACCTCGTGTCTCACCTTTGTCATTCACTACTACAACCCTGCCTGTATCTCTGAGCCACAGATCAAACTGGGTTAGATCTGAAGCTGAGCTGATCACATTACAGTGGATACTCAACAGCAAAGCAGGTGAAGCAGGTGAATTAGTGCTGGCCAAGCTGCAAGCCTTAAGAATTTTCAGTTCACAAATATTTTACTTTTAAAATATTTGGTAAAATCAGCATTCAAGTATATAGTGCTGTGTAAGAATCAGTACAAGTCCATAAGAAAACATCAGGTAAGCATCAGAGGTCAACAATATAAATTGTGGATGGGAAATAAAGGGAAATAAAGATAGTCATATTTGAATGGTCATGTATTCAACTTAGTTGTAGCTGCATCTTCCTTCCATTCTGCAAGAAACAAGAAGGACATCAGTACTGAGATCTACGTTTGAGTCTCATCCCCCAGAAGTTAAGAGGGCACTAACAAGTGTGAAGCTGAGGCGTTGGAAAGCAGTACAAAAAACCCAGAACCATTCCAAAACTGGAATAGGATCAGTTTCTGAAGATGCAGAAAGCAGATACCTCTCTCTTCTGCAAAAAGAGTAGGAAGATTTTCTGAATTCCTGTCAGAGAAAACATGCAACTGTGAACCCTCTGCTTCTATTCACTTGTCCTTTGAGCTTAAGCAGAGAGGGAAAAATCTTCTTCCTACAAATTCGTTTTTAACCCCACTGTCATGAAAGGTTTTCAGTTGAAATCCAATGCCTCAAAATAGTAGAATACCCTGTACTTAGATCCTGTGAAGCCTTTAAAGAACACTGTACCCTTATTCATGCTTCCCACACGTGCCATTTCAGCACATTCTTCCTCCATCACACAGGACAGGCCAAGGAGCTTTACAGTGGTAAAGAAAGCTGCACCTGGTACTGGGCTTTGGAGCAGCTGCAGTGTGTCACTTGCACACAAGAGCAGTTGCCACTTAAGCCGTGCAGCAAGTTATTTGTTGAACTGGACACTTGATCCTTCAGTCAGACACTACAGGGGAACACCACAGGGGGAAATGCACTAATCAGACCTGGCAGGCTTCCAGCCCCTCCCATCAGGAACAGCTGCAGCACTTTTCAGTCCTTTCCCTTCACCTCCTGCATGTGGGCTCAGGGACAGGGTATCAGAGTCAGCAATCTGGAACTCATTAGCAGAGGGACTACACCAGGATCCTGACATCGTCTGTCTCTGATTTCAACAGCAAGTTGAGACAAGCCATGTCACTGTTGTGTTCAAGGGCACCCAAGGTTATCTCTTCTGTCACCCTGTTCTTTACTAGCAGACTATCTTCCCACCCTGACAGTGGCACTTCCCTTCCAGCTCAACTCTGTAACATAATAGAGCTTCCAGAAGAACTCCGCAGCTACTTCAGCTGTTTGCCAGCTCCTTCCTCACCAGCTGCCCTGTCTTGGCAGGGAGGCAGAATTCTCACTTCAAACTCTCCTTAGCAGCATAAGTTCCAGTGCTGACACTCAGTTCCATAGCAGGCACTCAGAGATCAGTGTTTGTTTTGGCTCAAGAGACTTGACAAACATAGGAACTGGAGGAGTGCAGCTGTCCAAGGGCAAACCTCTGCTTTGAAGAAACTGTAATGAAGTCAGTGTTACAGGTGGGTGTAGCATGTAGCTGGATAATCACTTCGTCCTGACCAGAGAGGAGCCTTGTCTACAGCCACATCAGCTGTAGGTTGAAAGATGAAGGAAGGGACCACCCAAGTAGAGTGAGAGAGGTCAGTGAGACTGAAAGATAGGGGACAAGTTCAGCATTACAATTCTAATCAGCCTACCTGCATCAGGAGAGGAAGGACTGCCTAAAGACTTCATCTAAAGGCTACATGTCACTCAGGAGAAATGAAAACTTTACTTACAAACACATCTGCCTGTCAGATCTGGTCCTCAAGTAATAAAATGCAGCAACACCATAGCATTGTGTCTCAACCAGAATTCTAAAAGTCAGGTAGAGAAACTTGGGCTTGCAGCTTAAACAACTGTCAAAGAACAGCAACTCTGAGAAGGTGTCTGAACTCAGGAGTCTTCCTGAACCAGGGCAGAACACTGCTGGTTTTGACAAGGCACCAACTTTCAACTCACTGCTGAAAACAGTGGACAGGACAGGTATTATTTTGCCCCTGAGTAAGACTGCATTTCCCAAGATCCAGTTCTACCAAACTCACAGCCCACTCCAGATCAGTCCTGCAGGAGACCACAGTCCTTGACAGGCTCCTTTAGCTAGCCTAGAGCCCACACCAGCTGCCTTGAGAACAGTGACATCTCTACAGATGACAAATCCACATTAAGAGAGCAGAATGTCATCTCTTCCATTTCCCTTTGCCTCTGTGTAGCTCTAGTGGTGAATCTGGCAAACAGGAACTGCCATGTCTGAGCAAGCTTTAAGACCCCTGGCATTAGATCTCCAATTCCTCTCATTTCATCCCCTTGAAGTTTCTTCAAAGAGCTTCTTCCCCAGCCTCCTGCATTCTTCAGACAAACAAGTCAAAGAAATGTGAGGAAATTCTCTCAGCAGAACAAAGAAACTGTACTTACACCCTTACAGTAAACACAAGCTGATAAGAGTTTTGCCTTGGGGGAAATGTAAAATTCCATTATAAAAAGCTATAGGAAGTTTTTTACCAGTCAGCTATGCACGTTATGAAGAAAGAGTCAGCATATTGGCCAGTATGCAAGAAGCAACAAAAATACTAAATTTATAAACACACCTGCTTCACAGAACCAATAGCAAACACAGATTTTTACATGAACACATGCACCTGATCAGTAGTGGAAACACACTCACCGCAGCACACTTTTTGCTCCCATGCACTTGATGTCATACGAGATAGAGTAGATCTCATAGAAGGTTGCCTTGATGTTTAAGCAGCCAATAAAATCCTTAGGGTTAAGTTTGTACAGATCAAATGTGATGTTAGCTACTCCCATTTTCTTCTTTTTTCTCACAGCGACAACTCCATTTTTTGTCTGATTTAAAAAGAGAGAGAGACAGTTTGTACCACAAGCCAGGAAACTACAGCAAGGCAATTATTAACAGTTTAGCTCTTCATTAACAGTGAAGCTCTTCAGAAGCAGCTTTGCTTGTTCTAGTCTTGGGGCTAGTTATTGGTCAATTCTAAACTAGAATTAGAATTATTAGCATACAGAAAAGGAGGTCTGTAGCTTATGTACTGTTTTTCAAGTCCTGAACAGGCTTCTGAAGTTTTCCAAAGAGACACTGAAATTCTAGACTGACATAGCACTTCCTGAATATTTATTTTCTGTAGTAGAGCTTCTTCAGAGTAAACTGAAGCCACAGGCAATGCCACTGGACAGTGATCTTGATATTTATTTATCCTGGTACATTCCAGCTGCTCTCCAAGGCAGTGAGCTTAGGCCACCAAATAACCAGGATGACATTAGGTCCTTCTGTGTAGTCAGGAGCACAATACTGATGAGCACTCTAGGAGACAGCTACAAAGATGACATCTCTGAAAAGGCAGGTACTCATTTCAAACTTTGAGTCATAACACCTCTCTCTTCCTACTAAAAAGGAGCACAGGGAGCGAACCACTGCTGATTAGGCCTAGGGTTCAATAAAGAGGATTTTAAGAGAAAAAGCTAAGGAGAGGGAGCATGCAAAATCACCTTCCACCTTAAATCCACCCTCCTTTATTGAAAGCAGTCCTTGTCTGCTGCGGGGTGTGTGATTCAAGGAAGGGAAAAACGAAAAGAAAATTGTTAAGAGAACCCATATTTACAGAGACATCTAGTGGATACACAGGATGCTCTGCTCAGCACATTCCACTCAAGGTTAACGACCTGGCAGCTGCCAAGCTGTTTTCTGCATGCTAAATGAAGCAATAGAGTTGTGCAAGACTGGGCCTTTTTGTACTTGTCACCCCAGCCTCAGACAGTGTCATGATAAGTCAGACAAAGTTAAACACAGCAGTATATCATTAGCCAGCAATTTTATGCCTGTTTTACTTTGATAGCTTCCAAGCTCCAGCAACAGGGTCCCCTATCAACAACAGCTTTGGATATGTACAAGCAGTTGGTGTGCTTGGTAGCATCTCCCCACACCTCCATTAGCATCCAGAATATTTGGATAAAGCAGGACAGAGCCAGTGCTACACTCCAGATGACTGGCAAAGCTGTGACAATCCCTCTGTTGTCACTCAGCACATTCTGAAGAGGGGCTGCATTCAAACTTGTGCTGCTGCCGTGGCAGGCAGGGGAAAGGAGCAAGGTGGAGTCACACCCTGGCTGCCACTTCTTTTCTGCCCTTGGAGCTCGTGCTCCAAGAGCACGAGAGAGCTCTCTTGCAGAGCTTGATAAGCCAGTGAGGTATTTTGGGGAAAAACTGTACAGGCTGCCCACACTGCAACAGGAGACTGAGAAAACAGGGCCACATGGTCAAGGTGTATGTGTGCAGGCACAAAAGTGGTGTCCCTGCTTACAGCTCTCTGGCCAGCTCTGCACCTGGTAGAAAAAATTCTGATGCCAGCTTTCTAACAACAGCCTCCTCATGGAAAAACAGTTAGAAGGTTCACTCTGTTATGAAAGCACAGATGACTATTTCCCTACAAAATAACTAATTGAACACTGAATTTATATGATTAGAAGGCTAAAGCAAGCCAGTTCTAATAGTTAAGTATCTTGAAGCATGCAGGCTAACCTTAGGTTCTGATGCCAACTTCTGGCTATTTGCAAAATTAAACACAGGCATTTTACTAACCTTCACTAAACTCTTACTGCATTCATATGGAAGAACTTGCTTTAGATTACTTAATTTGAGCATTTTTGCAGTCTAAATCTAACCTCTAAAGACACTGTATTTTTTAACTTCATGGATTCAAAGTCCTAATTTTCTTTATGTTACAAAAAGTCTCAAGAACAAAGATATTTCTGAGCTTCTCCAAAAGGAGGGTATTTCCCCTGTAATTATTTTCAGTTGTAATGTTTTATTTAAATACTTAGTGGATCTTTGCCAACAGATCTATGTCTAGACAAGGGATAGTAAGAAATCCGAACTTGATTTTTCATCCAGGAAGGCTCTACAAGGAGTTTACACCTTGCCTCTTCAGGGGAATTTTTCTTCCTCTTCTCCCTTCTTTCCAACAATTTTAGCAACCACAAACACCTCTACTTAAATGAGAGAGAAGCAGTCAACACTTACTGGTGTCCATTTCTGTCCTTTTTCTAGAACCATGAAGTGTGTATTATCATCCAGGGACCTGAAGAACTCCTCTGTGTCCACAACTGTGCCATCTTCCTCCAAAACCAGAGTAACTATTCCAGCAGTTATAACGAAGGCATCTAAAGTCTGAAAAAAACCCAGGAGATTTCAGCATTCTAAAGCATTCTCATTTCATACTGAGACTTCTTTATCTGAAATATTCTCCTGAACTTCCCCAGTAACGATTTTTTAGAAGAACCAGAGTATGTGGGTTGTCTTTCTGGGCTGCTGCATTTCCCTGTGAGTGTCAGTCAGAGTGGGACTGTTTGCTCTACCTTGCTGAGGAGCTCTTGCAGGCTGCTTGCAACAATTCCTTTGCGGCTGCTTCGGGAGGCATTGGACACACGGAAAGGGCGCCCTGCAGGCATGAGAGGAGGGAACAGGGTCTGTTTTGTTACTGCTCCTACAGATGCTCCCATGGATATGAAAGATCTAAGACAAACAGAAATTCAACATAGTTACAAAAACAGTCATGTCAAGTACTGCAAAAAGGAGGAAGACTGTTGACATAATCACATTATAGGAGTAATTCACAGACCAAATTAAGACTCTTAGAGCTTCATTTCAAAACTAAGTACTACAGAGCCCTGCAGATATGTTATCTCTGAACTTTCTCTTGCCCATGACATTTGGAAAGACTTTTAAAATTAATACAACTTCAAGCAGACACAGGACACCTCTAGCTTGGCTGACATCAAGGCCACAATCACAGTGAAGCTGATGGATTGTAATGCTGAATTTAAAAGGCAACAGCTCTTACTGCATTCATTCTTAGATCATTTTATTTACTTCCATGATAAATACTCAGTGAGATACATCATTAGTTGAAAGCAATCTTGTGTGTTAAGATATGAGTTTGCTTTAGGAAGACTGAACATATTACCCATATTCCAAATGCCCTGTGGCAGAATGCAAGCAGAGCTTTGCAATATAGTTACATTTGACTTCCAAAGAGTCAAGGCATTCATTTGTAAATGATATCTGCAGCCTATAAAACTCCATCTGGTTTTGAAAAACACAAAATAAGGCTTGTATCAGAAGGAGGTAAATGAAGTGAAAGTTAAGATCCAAGCACATAAATGCATGGTGTTGGAGCAGGCTGCCAGCAAGGCTGGAAGAATTCAATCACTTTTAGAAAGAGGTTTTAGATTTTTCTGGACATTTGCATATTTATCTTTGGTAAACCAAGCACATAATACCAGTATGTGCCTACTCCTACACCAAGGTACAGACCTGCTCTCATCTACACCTAGTGACAATTTCTTCTGCCAAATGATAATGGCTAAGTCAATAATCAGCTTGCCAAAAATGACACTCTGCCCAACACCTGGGAAGGATTGATTTCTAAGTCTTTTAAAGAGAGGCAATATTTTGTTTCCCACAGTCCTGGACTTTGCCCTCTGTATATACCTTTGACTCCTTAATACTGAATTGCTCAGGGGTGGGAAAGGGATGCATCCCAGTTTTGTTCTCTCACTCAGGCGTAAAAAGTCAACTTTATGTAGGAAAATCTCTTTTAAGACACTTTCACTGAGGGTAGAGTGAGCTGGCAGACTTTATCTGCAGCCAGAGAGTGAATACAGGACTTCCTAGAACAACAATGAAATGTTATAAAGTTACTCAACTAATTATGTCCCAGTCACACCTTTTATGCAAATCCACACCGACCGTGGAGAATAAATATCTTTTCCACATCTCCTATCTGGTCTATAAGCATATTATCAGAATGCACAGAATGTAATTTTTATGCCTGGACAGATTCAAATTTCAGCAAATAATTTACTTCCTGCTCTCATTCTGAACCATTCTTCTGGGCTATTGCCTTTCCTCTAAACACGAGGGTTTACACCTCTTGAAAACTCCTTGCTGTAACTGGAGCTTTAATTATTTTTAAAGGACAAGAAGGTTCAGCAGTTTTGTTCTAGCTCATGGTATACATTTGTTGCTGTCTCCACATTAGGCCCCTGGCTTTCAAGATTTGGCACATATACATGCATGGCTGATGGAAACCTCTCTCCTTCCTGTGACAAAGCTGGTGAGGACAAGCAGACACTGGCTTTCAGGAAACAAGCACTGGTTCAAATTAAAGAGCTAATAGGCACTATTCCTCCTGGTGGAGGGTGGGGGCCAGGGAGGAAGACAATGTGACAGTAGCTCTGACAAGGGCACTGAAGTTCCACAGAAGAGAAGCTTGCTAGGACAGGGTGTGTTTGTCAATCTCTCTGCTGACTAAGTTGATAGGCCCCCAACCTCCTCACTGGTCGTGGGCAGCTCACATTCTGAATCACTGAGTCTCTTCCTCAGGAAGGAAGCCTGTTCATCTACCTTGGGGCTGGTGACACCACTTCACAGGGCACCCTGATGTTAGAAAGTGCAGCATTCAGGTTTCAAGAGATTTCACAGCTGATTACACCTCATTCCCTCTCACAAATGTGAAAACTTACACGTAGAATAGTAACCTGAGTGATATGCATGTGAGTACTGCCTTTTTTTTTTTTTTGGTGAGGACAGTCAATATCAGCCCCATTGAAAAGTTTTCTTTCCCATTACTTAAGCCAAGCTGTCATTCACAAAAGACAAAGCATAAGGGAAACAGCCAAAATATACATGCTGACAAAGAATAAAAAGTGTTAGGGGCAGAGCTCATGGGCAGGACTTGAGCTAACAGGGTTCACCCCCACCCAACTCTACAAGCCATACTTTGAAGCTCTGAACAGAAGTTTCTCAAGGTGTCAGGATCAATCACCTCACAGCTGCCTAGTATTATCTAAAATCAGAGCAATAAAACAAACAAACAGATTAATAAACCTGGGCCTTCATTATTGCCACCAGACAGTAACAGAACAGGAAAAATCTTTAAAAGTTATTTAACAGTGATGACATTTCACCTATATGTAGATAAAACCTGTCAATATAATCTTTAAAATAAGTCTGCTTATGAAGCAGTGAGTCTGGACTCCAGGGCAGCCTGAGGTTTCAACTAATGAGGAGACAAAATCCAGGATGATGAAAACCAGCCAGATGAACTGTGTGAACCCTTCAATTTCTGGGCTTGTTGCTTGTTTTATTTTTTGTGCCACTCTCCTTCCTAGATCATAGGCTCAAACAGGCCAGCCTACCTACATTCAGGGCTCTTAGATCCATTCTTGTTGCAGCTGTCCTCAAAACACAGACAAACCAATTCTGATACAGGGAATTCCTCTGCTAGACTGAAGTTACCAAAAATAATTTCCTATTAAAACCTGATCAAGCTAAGTTACAAAACAAGTGGTAGAAAGGAACCAAGGTGCAGTCGGTTTTATTAGAAAGTTGAGTGACATGTTAAATACAAAGAACTCCACCATTGTTTTATTATTCTTCAATGCCAAAAGGATCAAATCCTAGCTCTTCTCTAAAGGAAGAAGGAATCCCACATCTGTGGAAAATACAAAAATATATTTTAATTGAAAGACCAAATATCTTCAACCTATATAGCATCTTATCCAGTTTGTTTTGGATAACTACAACCTGCTAGAGAGGGCTTCACAAATGGTGCCACAAGCATTCACTCTAGTGTCAAATCTGGTGGGAGAGATTAATTGATTTTTTTAGGAGAATACAAGAGCCCTATACACCTATTTCACTCTTTATCTTTGTTTGCAATGTGCCCCATATGTTTGTCTAAGAATGTGGTGCAATGCTCTTCAGCCTCACTCAGAAAAATCAACGTTGCACAACATGCTCCAGGATACAGCACAGATTGATTTTTAGGTTAGGGTTTGCTGGCAAACGACAGCGACAGTAACAGCGAGGCAGAACGGGAGAAAACAAAAGCACACCAAAATAAAAAACAAAACAACCAACAAAAAAAAAAAAAAAAAAAAAAAAAAAAAAAAAAAAAAAAAAAAAAACCAAACCAAAAAAACCACCCCAAACCCGACAAAAAGAAAAAGGTCAGAAATTAGTCAGGAGACTTAGGGTTCAACCAGATGGCAGCGTGGTTCTCCTGCTCAAACTTTAACTGTAGAGCCACCACGAGTGCAGGTGGCAGCGGATGGATTTCCGAGCAGCGTACAGTACCTCCATGGATGCAGGGATGCGGCTGGTGCAGCCGGGCTCGTGCTCATGCTGTCACCGAGTCCCAGCGGCTCCCGGCTACTCCGGGGCTCCGCTCCCGGCGCGCCCGCCCCCGGCACGCAGCCTCGGGGGCCGAGAGGCGGCTACACCTCAAAGGCAGCTTAGGCTGCAGGGCTCCTAGCTGTGCTTCCCTCAGCAGAGCTTCAGCCAGGCTCGCAGGGCTGCCACGGCATCCCGACCTGCTTCTCCCACGCAGCGCCCATCGGGATTAATCCCCCAGCGCCCCGCCCGCCCCGGCTGCCCTCGCACCGCGCACACCGTGCGGCAGGGCCGGAGCCGACCAAGGGCTGCTCACACTCGGGCATCCGCGGCTGCACGGATGGGGAAGGAAGGAGTGGGAGTGTCCCCGCACTCACCGCAGCAGCGATCCCACGTAGTCCCGCGCCACCTCCATGGCCCTTGGCAGCGGGGCAGCGCCGGTCACGGCGTTTAAGTGCAGCGGGCGGGGCTCCTCCTCCGGCCCGCTGGCCCCTCCCTGCCCGCCTCCCTCCGGCTGCACCGGGAGCCGTGTCCTGGGACAGGCAGCGCTGCCGGGACAGCCCCGCAGGGGCTTAGCGCTTGTCCGCAGCGCCAGGGATGCAGGAACATCTGCCAGGTAGCGAGATTTGGGAAGGGATATTTCTTCAGGAAGTGCCTTATGGTTTACCTGGGAAAGGAGCAGGAAAGGTTTTGTTCAGCGTGTGTGGGAGATGCGCTCTGTATGTTAGCAAGTTGCAGCTAATATAGTAACAGTGGAAGCCAATCTCATTTGCGGCCTCCCGGCATTAGAGCAAATCAACAGATTAAGTGTCTCAGCTTCTGATTCTAGGGCCTGTGAATAAGCTTACAGCTGGGATTAATGTGTACAGTAGTGGAGGTATTTACTGATACTCCTACGGGCAGGGGAGCAGTGGCTTCTGTTTACTACACAGGAACAAAGGGAGTGCTTCCTGTTCACATGAGCACAAATTCTTCACGGTCCTTTTGGGCTCTGGAACCAGGCTCTGTTGCTTACAGCAGTCCAGCAGCTATGGTATGGGAAAAACAAAACCAGGAGCATCAGAACCTGCCTCAGGCAACAGCCTGACCTAGGGCCAGGATCTGTGCCAGGAAACCCTGCCACTGCTGACCAGGGAATGACTCCAGAAGCCCTCGTCACTAGAACACAGGTTACCCCCAGGGTCAGAATAATCAGTTACTAGGTTGCCTGGATTGTTTTTCCTGAACCAGCCTTTTTAGGATAGAAAGGACCACTCTTAGTGTCCCTAATTAGCAGGCAGGCTGACACCTGCTAGATGTCTTCTTCAGTCCTCAGCTTTTGGGGCCTTTATCAGCTATTAAGATAACAACTTTTTTGGTCCATTGCAAATTGTTTTCGTGGATGGCATCTCCTTACCTGCCTGGTAAAACAAGTATCTCCTTTTGCTCCTTGAAAGCTAAGCCCAGACTTTTCCTCCTCAAGCTGCTTAGGTCTTGCAGGTGTGCAGGGATCCTGCTCATATGTTAACTCTTTCTTTTCCTGTTCCCTAGGGCATTTAGTTTTGTTATGCTTCTGCAATTAGTCCCTGAACATACGTCACAGAGAGCAGGAAGTGAGGGACAGTAGATAGTTCTCTGGGCACTGGACTCCAATCATCCAGTTTCCCCCTTAATTTGTACCTTGTGGTTTATTTTGGGGCACAGCCGATATTGTTTCTGCAAAGTGGTATTCTTAAGGAGTTCTTAACAAGTGTTTATCTACTATCAAAAAACTCATGTGTATACTGCAGCTTTTCCTGCTGTGGAGGGAGAAAAAAAGGGAGAAGGTGTTTTGTCAGGTGGACTGTCTCCACCTCTGTCTGTGGAAGGGAAGGGAGAGTGTCCCTAAGAAATCATATGGAAATTGCAGTGACTTTAAGGATTTTTCTGAATAGGCTGAGATACAAATGTCTGGAGGAGGTGGAAATTTTGGTCTTGCAGAAGTTTAGTTTTTCTCTGGTCACGTGCCTCTTCCCAAAGTTCTCTGCAGAGACGTCCAACCAGTGCAGCCACTGCTGAGCAGCTCCCAGGTGACATGCAAGGCCTGCCACAGCTCTGAGGCAGGGATAGTGGCTTTTGCAAGGACAGGCTCCTCCAGCAGCATTAGTGCTTCAATTTGCATGAAAGTTGTTGTAACTAATACAAACACACATGCCAAACTAATGCAAACATAGAGGGACAAGAGTAACAGGAAAAACATGTCCTCTTGAAGACTGTCCTGATCTGAAAAAGAGAGAAGGGTATTACCTCTAGTTTTACAAGCTGCATGAATACTCCTTCTTTTTTCCTTTTCTGAGCAAGAAGCAGTAAACCATCAGATGGGTAAGATCACTGACCTCGGAGCTGGGCTCCTCAGAAAGAAGCATCTTTGAACAGGAGCAAGACAGGATGCAGATGGGATATGCACAGAACCTACTGAGGAAGAGTACCAGGAGCAGGGCAATCAAACGAGATGTCATTAAAACCTGATGTGACAAGACAACATCCAGTATAAAGACAGTAGCTGTAAGAGGCAGAATCAACTCCACTCTTACAGGGAGAGGCAACAAACTGTAGGCTGAGATGAGGAGGCCAGAGAACTTAGCAACATTTGCTTCAATCACCACTGAAAGTATTAATCATGGAGGGGACAATGTGCATGGCTGATGCTGAAGGGAGTGAACTCTAGAGGTGGAGTTAAATGAGCAGCTGTGCTAATCCCTCTTGCTAAATTACTCTCTTACTGTCCCCTTGCTGAGTGCAGTGACTGCCTCCACAGGTGGTACTTTTCCACTGCAGTTCAAGTTAAACAAGTTTGATTAAGTCACTCCTCACAGGGGTTATATTGCCATGGAAAAAGGTTTGCATCTGGCATGTTTAACAGGGAGGAGGAGGAGGCACTTGGAATAGTTTTGCTTGCAACTTCACATTGGTGACCATGCAGTATCAGGCCAGGTTTTCCTCATCACTCTTTGAGAAAAAAAAAGTCAGATTATTACAAACTCAGAGGAAAGTGGGAATGACCTGACATGCAGAAAAACATGGTATATGGGGGGCCATGTAGTTTGGGAATTGGGAAGATTGGGTGGATATATGAATCATGGGCTTCAGTGATTTTAGAGAACTCTCTGAAGAGGAATGGAATAACAATTTCTTTATGACTACAGGGGCTTAACCTGTAGGAAAGGAGAATTAGGTTGTTCATTAAGAAACATTTCACCTCTAGGGTGCTGGGCTCAATTGCTGAAGATGTGAAATCAATTAGACACTGACATTGCTTTGGCCAGTGGTCAAGTCTGGACACTAAGAGTCAATTTGGACATTCCTTTTATTTCTCAAGGCTCTGGCAAATAACATGAGTGAGATCAGTGCAGAATAAAATGCATCTCTACCTCGTCTTCCTTGACCCAAGAGGGGAGTGCAAGAAGTGAAAAGATGCATTTACAGCACCATGAGCAACAAAGGTAGCACATTAGAAGGGTTGGCTTAGGTTTGCAGAAGTTGACCTTCTGTTCAGCTTTCTGCCCTTTCCTGCTTTCAGTTGAGTCTGATCCTGATTTCTGTTAGAAGCAGTCTTGTTGTCACCCCCAAGCAAATTTAATTGTTTCTTCTCCCTTCCACTGAGAAACAACTTTATATTCTTCACTGTGTCCTCATCCTCAAAACAACAATATTTGTTTCTAAACTTCTTATACTACTCATCAGATTTCTATCTCCACTGCCTCTGGTTCTGTTTTATTTCTGTCAGGCTGTTTATATTAAAGCTTTGGTTGTTCATTCTTAATATTTCTGCTAATCAATACTGCACCATCAGTTGAAGTTTTGAAGAGCAAATAAGACAAGCATCCATTACAAGGGGTTTATATACAGCAGGTTATTTTGAGAAAAGACTATGGAGTAGATTTCGTGATGTTGCATTTCATTGTTTTCCATCTTTTCAGAATCTTTGCTAATGAAACTGTATTTTCTATCTAACATATCTAACATATTTTCAGGAGCCACTGGGAGTGGCTGTTTTTTAGCTGTTCAGGAGGGGATGAGGCTCCTCCTAAAGGTAATCTCGCTACTCTGCACAGCTGTGTAGTAGAAGATGGGAACATTTTTTGATACCAATTCAAATCCTCTGAAATTTGCTGGAAATGGTTCTGTCGTCAGCCAAGATTTTGATGTCAAAAGCTCTGTTTGAGCTAAAGACCAGCCTTTCACTATAGTGGATTATCTGGAGCAGAAAAAAATGTTCTTTTTTTAGAGATTTCATGGCTGGGTATTTTATTTCATTTTGTCCTTTTTGGTTTTCAACAATTTTAACGATAAGCTCAAGACAGTGTTGATGGGTGGGCACATGCTGCACACATAGGAAAAATTACCCTGTCAGGAGTGTCTCAGTGGTGTGAAATACTTTGACACTCAAATCTGAATTTGGATATTTTATAGCTAGATGGGCTATTAAAATCCCAAGGTCAGGCTTTGCCCTCATTTACCCCCCTTTGCAATACTGCATGTGTGAATAAATTGAACATATTTGTGGGCAGCATTTAGCTGAAAGCTGACTTGGAGAGCATCAGTGTGACAGCAGTAATGAAAAAGAGAAATATTGCCCAGGAGATTTTTGTAGATAACATAATATTTGTTTATTCTGATCATGCCAAGGATAACCTCAAATATTTTATTTTGTATTTCAGAAGTTGCAATGTCAAAGATGTATAGGCTCTAAATAAAACAAAATCACTTTCTTATTAATTAATTTCTAATATCTTTAAAATTTATTATTGTTTAGTGATACTCCCCACAGGAAGAAAAAAATATTCAAGAAGAAATACGAAATTTTATTTTACAAGCATTGAAATTTTCTTTTATGAGGTCTTTCATCACAAAATGAGAGGCTGTCAGCTGTGGAATTGTCCCATAGCTGCACAGTCATGTAATGACTTTTACAGCAGGACTTGAAGAGCTTCAGACTCCAGGCAACACTCCAGAACTACTGAGCCTTAGACTGAACTGTGAGCTCGTGCTTCCTTGGTAGCTGTACTAATTAATTAAAAAACTAGATTTAAAAAATCTTCTTGGACAAAAAGCATCTTTATACCTTATATGGCATTCTCTCAAAGTTTAAAAATAACAATTATTGTACTTTGGTTTTATCCAAAACAAAGACCAAGGCAATTATAGACAGGTTAATGGGTGACTTTCCTGAGGGTCCCACTGCATTTGAATCCGTGTGTTTCTGCCTATTATGGGTTCACCTGTGAGCTTGAACAGTCATTTTCAAGGCATGCAGGAACAGGAACTAGCTTCACAGATGTTACAGAGTAATCTATGTGCATGTGAAATTTCCAAAGCAGCTCCACTAGGAAATTTTTAGGTATCACACATTGAAACAGACTGAGAAAAATATTGCTATGATTTACTTTGGATTCTGCTCAGGTACTTTGCTCTCTAGACAAAAATGTTCTTGGTATCCTGCAAGCCCAAAGTCAAGTGCCTGTCAGAACTAATTTGGAGTCTAAGCCTGACTTAGGAGATAAATACTTTCTGACAAGATCTGGCCTGCCTCTGTACCCATCCCTGTAAAATATCCCTCATATGCCCTCAGACTCTAACAGGTATTTTTCTCTTTTTATTTTTACACCGTGACTGCTTTCATGTGTGAGTAGCCATCCTTTATAATCCCTTGGGAGCAGGAGTTTATAGCCTCTGAGTGGGTTTGTGGTGCACCCCAGCACTGCCTTTAGGTGGCTCAGGCTGCAGGAGGAGAATGGGTTTGTGTTGTGAGGGCAACAGTTTCCAAATCTGAATAGTCTCACCCTTCACCCCTTATTTCTACCATTGCAGCTTCCTGCCCCTGGCCACCTCAGCTCTAAAGTCTTTGTCACCTCCCACCTCACGCCCTCAGGTCTGATTGTGCCTCCCCCACCAGCTCCAACCCATGCAGGTGTCGTTCCCTCGCCCTCAGATGTGGCTCTGTTGGGTTTGATTATGGCCAACACACCCAAGTAGTGTGAGTCACGACATTTTGGAGCACAAAGTCACTACACTCTTTCACTTCTGGTAAAGCTAGAGCATTGATAGAAAGTCTGGATGATCCCTGAGAACCTAGGCTGTTCATCACTTTGGAACACATTGAGGAGGTTTATGGGGCTGCCAGCCTTATCTCGTGGTCACAGCTGAACCATTCCTCCTAAGAGATACAACAGGAGTCTTTGAGCAGCTCTTTGAGATTTGAGGAGCTTTTGTTTTTTGTTCAGCTATTTTTTCTTTTTTTTAGTGTCTTATGCTTTCTAAATGACTGGAGACAAAACTTCATGTTGCTTTTAGGAGTTGTTTATTTTTTATTTCAGCTTTAGCTGTACAGCTTGTGGTTTGGCTGCTGTTGTGATTTCAGGTGAACAAAAGGTTGGTGCTGTAAGATGTAGACAGCTTTTAAAGTCTTTTTACCTAATTACAAATTGCTACGTATTTTATTTTGTTTTTTGTCCTAATAATCACTGTTTTTATTAACATGTTTTTTCTAAACTAAGTTTTTCTACTAATGAGAAGACTGCAGGAAATGCAGACAAAGAAAAAGGAAAAGAAGAAGACAGAAGGAGAAGGGAGAGCTAATGCTTTAGATTTTCTATGTTTTCTCCATTATTCTGTATATAGCAAAACTTAAAAACTACAAATGCTCATTCTGTGGTAAAATAAACAAAATCTTTTTCACACTTTTGGTGCTTTCAGCTCGTCTAGAAGTGAAGGGAGCTTTTTCTAGGGACTTAGGTCAAAGGATAAGTTCCCTTGGGGGGCTCTGGGAGAAAATTGACTTTTAAAAGAGACAGGAAAAGTTTTCCAGCTTTTCTGGACTCTAACAGAGATTGAAGAAATCGACTTATTTTTGTAACTTGCCTGACACACACGTGTCTGTGACAGCTCTGTGTCATGGTGGTTTTCTGTAATCATGCAGGGAGATCTCCCACATGGTCAGTGGAGGTAGATCTTGCAGAAGGTGAGAAATGCAAAGGGATCATTCTTCCAGTAATTAATTCTCTATTCAGCTGACGGGTTTTCTGTTCAGACCCAGCTGATTGGGTTAGCAAAACAAAGACAGATGGCAGCAGATTATTTTAAACACGTTTTTGTTAGTGGGTAATCAACACAGCCCCTTCCCCACCTTCCCACCCCCCCTTCACTCAGAGCTCAGTCAAAGCCCATTAAGTAAATGGAAAGACTCCTAGTGATTTTGGTGGGCACTCAGCCAAGGCCTCTGTCTCAACAGTTTTCTCACCTAAACTTTGGCCTAATCATAATTTTTGAATGTTTTGGGTTTGATTTTTTTGTTTGTTTATAAAGAAAGAAAAAAGTAATGCTGATGTAGTCACTCTTGGGAACTACTGGGGGAGAGATCAGGCTATGGTTTTATATGCACAATATGCTGCTGTAAACATATCCAAGGTAAAAGTTCAGCCTGTTTCAACTCTGTGAGTTTTATGCCAGCTAAGTTCAATTTTTAGGGAAAGTATAGAGGTGAGAGATACAGATGAAATGTGTGCTCTGTCTCCCTCCTGAGCTGCATCCCTGGAAGAGGTGTTTGAAGCAAGCTATGTTTGGGCTGACTACAGACCTGGGGGCTTGGATCTGTTCAGAGTGGGTTCCTAAAGGCTCTTGGCTGCAGGAGTCTTGCGAAGAGTGTGGCCCTTTCTGCTGCAGTCTGCCAGATACTGCCTACTTGCTGCTCCTGTGAGACACCATTTATCAGGCCAACCTGACATTTTGGTCTAAATCTCGTTTCTGTCCCTGGGACAACCTTGTAGAGACTGGTTGTATTTCATGTTATTTCCACTGAATATATAACTGAAATATAACTGAAGCACTTTACCCTGTTGCCACATATTAACTATATTCACATCTAAGTGGCTTTTCTGCATGGCACATGCCTTTCTGTGATGCTGGCCTTCCCTATCAGTGCCAAATGTCCATTTGGCTTCTTACAGTGGGTATGTGTAGACCCACGATCCCTTATAATGAATCCTCTCTGTCTTAGATGCTGTGTTTAGTCTTTCCCTCCTGACTCACATTTTCTTAAAAAAGCAGAAGCATTGAGAGTGCAGTGACCGAGCGTTGCTTGACAAGCCTTAACCAAAGAAACACATCATCAGAAATTAATGCCTCTCTCAGAGCTCAAGGAGAGCTTTAGGACAAGGCTTTAAAGTGCTCCTCTTGTGCTTCTGTATTGCAGCACATCAGCAGTGCCAGAGGTGCAGGGTCAGTCAGCTCTGCCCAGCTGACTGGGACTGATGGGGGAACTGCAGCATGGCAGTGTGCATCCAGGAGACACCACAGATGCATGGATCTGGGTGCCTGGGAACACAAACCTATCCCAGCCTAGAGCTGCTCTCTGGTGACAAGCCAGGCTGGCTGAGGCAGTCTCCAGGAAAGGGAGTTTTTTTGGTATATAGGCAGGGCTCGAGTTAGGGCAGGTTACAGCTCCACAATCCCTGAGCTGCAAGGTGGTGAGGGATGGAGAGGGAGCCTGATGCAGCTGCCAGAGACATTTCAGGATGACTGGAACAGAAAGGGATCAAATGCTGCTGGATCAATAATTGCATCAGGTTTTGGCAGACTGCTTCCCTACAGCTCCGAGAACAGAGACTGCACCATCTTGTGTATGCGCCCCACTCATTTCTTCATACAGCTCCAAGCAGAAAAAATCAGCTCTCTCAAATCTGTGCACATTTGCAAATGTTTAAAAATTCAACAGAGCTTCTGCATAGTTAAATTTGTTTTTAATGACCTGCTTTTTTACATATGTCCCTCAAGGCCCTTTGATACAGATAAAGAGAAAAAATATTGCCAAGAACTGTTGTTTTCCCAGAAACAGAGATAGATTAATGTGTGATATATTAATTTAATATTTTTTAATGTGTGAATATACTTGGCTGTCAGCAGGTGGCTCTGTATTAAGAGCGAGCTCTTGTTCTTGATGGATGCCCAGAACTGAAACCCTTTAAAACAAACTGTTTTATTTTTTCAAGCCAACAGGAAGATAATAAAGGCCTGTAATTTGTCAGTAGGAATTATACTAGTCAGAGGAAAGATAATAAGTGAGAAACTCTCGCTTGAAGGAAACTGTGGCAATGATAATAATCTGCTGCTAGAGGAAATGTCTGGTCTTTTTAACAAAAGCCATGTCAGCTTTGCTAGATATTTCTGGTATGGCATCAAGCATTTTATTTCCATTTGCAGGTTTGGATTTTTGTTTCCTTTTAAAGTTCTTATTTTCAAGGTATGATGTCACTGAATGGAAGCACTGGAACATATGATCTTATCTATTTTATTGTGGTAAGTGGAACTCTTTCCATTTCATCCAGTGGGGGTAGAACGGACATTGCCTCTTCGTGTCAGGCTGAGGATTGTCACGGTGGCTCTCTGGCAGGCCTGCAGATCAGATGGTGTCTGAAGATGCTACAGCAGCAGCTTCATGAATGTATAAAAAGATATCCTTATCTGAAATGACAGTTTAATTAGATAAACAATATAACATGCTTTAAAAAAGATGAATGTGCTTCCCCAGTATTTCAGTTTTTTCTTGTTTTGGTGAGCAGTTGTCTATCATAAGCAGGTGAGAGGATCTTGTGTGAAAGTATGTTTAAGAGCCTTTGTGAGAATGGTGAATTTGAGTAAGGTTTTGAGAAACAAAACTGGCTTGCACTGGGTGAGTGGGCCATGGAGACATTCCAGTGTGGGAAGAAGTGGCAAACAAGGGAACACGTTAGCCACATGTTAGCCACAGTTCAATAGTCCTGGCCATTTTCATATCTTGGGATATAGGTAGATTAGATGTACTTACAGCACTTACGCTGAAGATGCTTTGATCTTCTTCATGAGATTCAGAAAGAAATTACATTCTTTTTCAAAATTGAGTTTTGACCTTTCAGGCTTATCTATCCTGTTCTGTGACATTTTGCTTAGCAATGAATTATTTCTCTGCAAGGTCCTTCATGTGGATTGGGGCAAACCCAAGCACAGATTACATTGTAGAAGGTGATTGGGTCAGTTAAGCGTGATTTTCCTTTCATAAATCATATTCCCAGCCACATCCTTGTCCTTAATGTGTTTTGAGATGGTTTGCAGCAGTATTTACTCTGTCATCTTCCCAGGGACTGAGGTGGGGCTGGCTGGCCTGCTCTTCCCAGGGCCCTTCTTCTTGTCCTCCTTGAAGACAGGAGGGACATTTACCTTCTTCCAGTGCTAAGAGCATCCCCAGATCACAACATTTCAAAGACAATCAAAAGTGGCATCAGATTGACATCAGCCAGTTCCCCCTCCTCTTGTTCCATGGATTTGTATTTCCATGGATTCCACCAGGTTCCATGGGTTTGTATGTTACTGGTTCAAGAGGGAGAGCTTCAACTTTAAGGTTGCTCTCATGGGGAGAAGACTCATTGTAGCTTTTTCCAGACTTTTCTGCAAACAGACCAAATCACCTTGTCTTGGATGCAGCCAGCTAAACTCCTGGGAGTGTACTCAAAGTCCAGGCAGAGAATTTGTGAGGCTGGCTATTAGGATAAACTGTCTGATTCACAGGAGTAAACGGGAAGTGGAATTCAAGGGAGGCATAACCATAATGAAACTCTGTTTTGTGCTTCTGTCATGGGGAAGAAGGGAGGAACTATGCACAGTTTGCAGGTTTTAATAAAATTCTACTCCTCTATGGCTAGTATGGGTCATTTTGTGTTTATCTCACCTGAGCATCCTTTTTGGGTGTGAAGTTTGACTATACTGCCTCTTTCTCAGTCTCTTCAGGAACTAGAGGACTCAGAACAGAAACAGCTTGATTTGAACTCATGTGTTCACAGAACTTGCTTAGACTGAGAGGAGGTGTGTCCAGCACAAACGTTATTTACACACAGATTTTCTTTCTTTCTTTTACTATTACTATAATATCATTGTGAATGTATATTTCTTCCTAAAAATGAAAGCTTCACTTGAGAATGTTTCTAACATAGACACTGTTCTAGTGATTTCTGTGATCATTGATTTGTAACATTCATTAAAAAATAATGAGAAACTCTTTAACTTCTATATGTGCAGTATGAAATGCCAATTTCCAAAGGACAAAGCATAATGGTGCAAAAGATAAACAAGAATGCAACATGGATTTTTTGGCATTTTTAAATTATGCTTTCATGATGAAATCTCTGTATGATGGAGATGAGCTTAAATTCAACTGATATCAATGGGTGGAGAGCATTCTTTGAAATTGCACATGCTTATATGATGAGTTAATAAGGTCTCTGGTTTCTTGATTCAGAGTAGATTATCAGTTGTAAAATCTATTTTTCCCTTGCCTGTATAAAACATCTAAAAGTAATTATTCTTAACTTCCAATACAATAATTACAGAAGGATGTCTTAGATAAGAAAATTTTATATGAATTATTGGCAGCTCTACGTTAATTATAACAATTTTTATGTTTTGTTATCCATTTCCAGATGTACACTTAAGTTCAGATTTGCTACAGATTTAGCAAATCTGTGGGGGATATGCTGGTGTAATTAAGCAGCCTTAATCTCTTTTGAAGTCAGGTTGCATCTTGTAAGACTAATTCTTCCTCCCACTGCTGTTTTATGTGTAGATTAAATAGCGCAGGGATAGAGTGCATCTGACAAAAAGTCTCCAGTAAACTGGAAGTGCTTTTCTCCTAAACTTTGGAAATGGTGTATTAAAAACTGCTGAGCCCTTGTATATTTATTCCTATGTTTGAAAAGTGAATGCAAAATACTAATATTCTGTTAGCATTGCATGTCTTGTCCATTCTACAAACAGTAAACACCAGGTGCAAGTCAGGGGCAAACCAACACTACATTTCTGAATTTCTACATGTGTGTGTAATAATGACTGTGTTTTGCATTAAAAGAATCCTTAAATTTTTTGTTTTCTCAAATGTTAAATGTGACCCTGAGGCATGCTGACCACCTGAAGCAACACTTTAGAATCACTCAGTGTCTCCAGAAATCCTGGCTATGTGTGGCCTGATGGATGTATGTGTTTGTATCATGGAAGACTCTTGAGTGTTATTTCACAACAAAGACAATTGATAATTTTCCTGAGTTACAGTCATGCTGTGCCCTGAGCTTCACAATATCACTGGAATTGTGGATCTTTGTGCCAGTAGAGGTTTTGGGCCCCATTTTCTTTAAATTTACCTCACTGGCATCATCTGGTTGTCCTGCTCAACCTGACCCACATTAAACAATGCCTGGCAAGAGAGAATATATGTGTTTCTCAGGAGAACAAAAAGGTGCCTATTGCAATGCACAAACAAAAGTGATGGAATTCCGATTTTAGTTCCATGTTGTCTGGCAGCCTGGCTAATAATGCTTGAATTCATTTCATAATAGAATAAACCAGTATTTCCACCATGAATACATCCAATTCATGGTCCTATAAGTGACCACTAGTGTCACAGTATTTCCAAGTCTTGCTGCATCACTCATACAGCAACAGTGCACTTTCATTCACAGTTTTGCTTTCTCAAAAAGCTTCAAATTCAAATACCACCATCGCATACTTTTGGCTTAAAGAAAACATTGCCAAAGGACACAGACCTTTCACATTTTAAGAGGTTTCCAGCTTAATGTGATAAAGCTTATCCCTTCCCTACTGACCTCTTTAATACCTAACATAATCTTTCAGTGTGAAGAATGTGTCTGGAAAATTTTTTATCTTAGAAAACATCTCTGAACAAATGTTTTCTTTCCACAGATTACAACTTTGAATTTGATTGTGGCAGGTGGCTGGAGATAAAATGACTCAGAAATTTTAAGATAATTTTTATGAGCCTTTGCATTAACAATTTGCAAGTAAAAACTTATTCCAGACTCAATTTTCATCTATCATATCTCTATATATGCATATATAAATAAAATATTATTGTTCCAGCATTAAATCAATATTGAAATATAAGACTGTATGAAGTATATGAACAATATTTTTTTCCAAATTGTATTGTCCCATACCCATTAGCACTGATTTTGATAGTAAGTCCTTGGAGGAGGAAAATACTCCAGTTTGGAGCTGATTAACGTTCCAGGTTGCAAACCAGGCACTGCTGAATTAAAGGAGGCTTCCCCTCCTTGTGACCAGATGGAAAATTCTGCCTGCATGAGAAAATGTTGGCTATTTTATTTCTCCTGAAAACAGGTACAGCTCCACTGATTCATCCAATTAATCCTGGTAAGTGTTGGCAGGAAGACTCAGACCTCAATTTTGAATCCATTTGTTTCAGTGAATTGGAAAACAATAATTTGAATGGCTATATTACAAAAACCCAGAGTATCTGCCGAAAAAAATTTAGCTTTTAGTAAAACTAAAAGTCAGTAGCTAACTGAAGGTTGTGATGTTAAGGGAGCATGCAATGGCAGAGTGCATTAAAGGGTGCAGAGGATGCTAACTGTATAAATGTGTATTAGGGCATGCACTGAAGTATTCAGCCTAATTTAATGGATTTCAGTAATTGCGTAAGAGCGACTGTAATTAAAGAGCCTTCTGATCACTGACCAATTCCCACACCACCTGTATGAAATGGGTCTCTCTGGCTACCTTGATACCAGGCTGCACTGAGGTACCTTTGTTGATATGCATGGACCTCACAGCTGCACACAGGGGAAATTGCACATGATTTTTTTTGTCGTTGAAATAGTAACGTTCCATGTGCTGAGATACTGAATTCGGCTTCATGTTGTGAAACACACACCTTCCTGTTCTGTGACGAGAAAGGTCACATTTTGTCCATTTTACTCTAAAATTCACTGTACAAATATAATGGGATGAAAAGGACAGAAGTACAAACCCACCGTTATAATGCATTTTAAAAATTAAAACTTCAGGAGCAAACCCCACGGAAATCCAGAGTCAACAGTTATTCCTCTTTGGAATAGAATTATTTCTTCTGCTATGTGAACACAACACTCATATTAAATGCAGCATCCTATAGTGCTATTGTCATGCCTGATTAAAAGAAATAAAATGGGTTAAAAGGAAATGGAAATTCCTCCTTCCACTGCTGGTGAATTATTTGTTGTATTCCTTACCGTTGGGGAGATGTTTTATGAAAGACTTAACTTTGACATGCTGTAAAATGGAAACTGCTGGAGGAACAATTATTTTGATTTCTCTGTGTTTTCAGCCTTCACCATACAGTACTGCAGCAGAACATATTTTTGCACACAGCTTCTCTACTAGCATAAAGGAAAAAAAAATAATTAAACAGTCTTGGCAGCTCTAGGAAGTTACCAGAAAAAAGGTGTGGTCTGTGTTAATTTGATATAGTGGCTTAAGTCTTATTTCATTATTGAGAGATCCCCTTGCACATCTCCTGTGCAGACGTTGAACAGATCCAACCTTGCTGAAGGAACAGCACAGCTCTGACAGCAGAATGGCAGCTGGTAAGTGATGTTTTTATTCCTTTAATTGAAGCCATGGCCAACAGGAACCAAATTCTAGATGAAGCATGGACAATGCTGCCTGTGGGCTCCTAGGTAAGTGCTCCAATATATGCATATTTTCTTCAATACTGTGAGATTAACCAGTTAAATCAAGGGGAAAATATCAGTCCTTCAGCACATCTGAAAGATGCCAAGATTTGTTCTGCAAAATCTGACAAGCTCAACAAGACCCACACTGTAGAGGAATCATCCACTGACTATTTTCCTGGAGTTTACACCTATTTCCAGTCTTTATTCTACCAGAAAGCACCTTTTGAGGCCAGACCAGCAGACTGGAGGTTATTCTCCACCAGTGAGCTGGTGAGGGATGGAGACATGAACTGGGATAGCTCTGGGAAGCTGAGCACCAGCTACTTACAGAGGAAGCACTTGCTTTTCAGAGCACAGGCATCTTTGTGCCAGTGTTCAGAGAGAAAATCTTCATCCGTCTCGGATACATTATGTATTCCATAATGTATGCAGCGGAAAACAGTTGAAGCATTTTACAACAGCTGGCAGGAAAAAGAGTCCACGTGTTTGAGCATTTTGGGGGATTTAAGTTTCTGGCTAACGTGCTGCACTATGAATGCTCACACTCACAGGGAGAGCTGCTGGGCACATGCTGAGGGGAATTTCATCTGGCTAGGGAGAAATAAGGAAGAGGGGACAAATTCCAGTACAGTTTATTCCACTCAAGTATTGCAGTCAAATACTTTTAAGGCTGCATTTTGATGTAAACTCTGAACTGGGATACTGTGGCTCCATCTGTGAAGGGAACTGTCCTGCTTGCCCCCTGCTACCTCCTTTGGTGCCTAAAGTCAGCTGCTCATGGTAGCCAAGGACTGAACTGGCTTGGGAAAATGGTGTGCCTCGAAAATAATCCCTTTGTTGTTTACTGGGGTACTTTGCAGGCAGATCACTTCACTCATCTGGTCCCCTGGAAGGACTCAGAAATGTTTGTCCTGGCACACAGGCAGCAGAGGAGGCGAGGGAGACAGGATTGTTGCTACCCACACACACGGCCAGTTTAACATACTCGGACTGCAGCCCAAATAAAAACCCAAACTGCATCCTGGGCACAAATGAGAACTTGGGAATGGGTTTCCACACTTCTCCCTTCCTGCCTTGCTTGGCTCCAAGCTTTGCAAAAGTCTGGCGTGTGCCACTGAAGTGGATGCACAGATTTCCCTGCTTTGCTGAGCTCCGGGAACGCCAGGGCACACCAGCCCTAACTGGGTCAGAGACTTTCTTTGTACAAGTGAGCTGAGCTGCTGGGAAACCTCACAGAGCCGTGAAGCAGCTTCTCACACATGCAGTGGGGGGGACGGGGTGAGGAGGGGGAGTGGATGGAGTGGGGCTGAGCTTCCACCACACTTGATTCCCTGCCAGCATAAGCTTCCTTACAGGACTTACAGGCACAGCACAAGCCCAAGCAAAGCCCCAGCTGCTCCCATGGCTGCCAGGGCTAAGCACCCTGGAATCAGAGTGGTGCCACCAAGCTCTGCATCTGTCACTCCGATCTCCTCTGGGCTCAGGAAGTGGGGGGAGAGTGAACAAGCGACAAGCAAGCCTATTAGCATTTATTATTTGTATTATTATAGCACCTCAGTGCCTAGTTGTGGACCAGAACCTCATCCTATTAGCACTGTGAAAACCCAGAGCCAAACTACTGTAGTCCCTGCCCCAGAGGGCTTACAGTCTCCTTTTCTGAACAGGGGTGCAAAGAGATGGAGGGGGTAAAAGGGAGCAGTGACAAAATATTGATCACTGTGATGGAAACTTGATTTTCTGGTAAGAACCATTAGCTTTTAAATGCTTGGTTGGGTTTACATATTCCTCACACAGTCAATATTTTGTATTTCTCATTAAAAGAAATCAAAAAATCACACAGAACTTCATGTTATATTCAGTGAAAAACATTTTTCATTGCAAGAAACACACACATTTATTTTTAAAAAATATTGTTTAGTTTGTATCTTCTAAGCAAATATCTGAACACATTTACGAAGTCTACACATACAGTGTACAAAAAAAGTTAAATTTTTAACCAACTCTTTTGGCTCATTCCTTTATTCAATTTGCACTCCTGCAAAAAAGAGATACCTTTTAATTAAATTTTTGATGAAAAAAGAGAAGTGAATTCATATCAACTGCTTTTCTCAACACACTTGTATTTTCTCTGTGCTTGTGATTTAAAACACAGTCTAAATCGAAATTATTGGCTAGATACAGGGATGAAGAACAACTGTGTATTTAGGAAATCATGTAACTGATTTTACAGGTTTCTCTGATCCAAAAGTGTGATTACAACGTTGTGCAAGAAGAGCACGTGATTTACAACTTTTTGCAAGCATATCTTATGTGCATATTTTTAATAACTTGCCTGTAAGGGGCCAAATCCTGCTGTTCTGCTTGAAGTTTCTCTAAAATCAACAGCTCTTCGACACTGTGCTCTATTCTGCTGGCCTCCTACTGCTATGTGTCATAGTTAATACTGTGAATAACTCAGTTTGAGTTCAATATTCCTGGTTTTAACTATAAGTACTCTATGGTAGCAAGTGTTTGCGGGTTTGAGCATCTTACCGAGACCTACAGGATAGTATGATTTATGCCCATGCAGAGGAACGAAGGGAAACAAAACCAGCTGGGCAGTTTGTAAAACAATTAAACATTTTCCATGGTCAGCTCTGCTATTTGCCATTTGGATAGCCTCCGACTGGAATCACCTAAGTAACCTAAACCATGACCTGAAACTAGCTTCCAATATAAGCTTTCTTCTCTCTGTGCATTCTCTAAGTTGCTGTAAACATCCAGGAAACCCATATATATACACATACACACCTGGGTATGTGTGTGCACACATATAGGTGTATATACACACATATATACACGCACACAGACACACATACGTGTACATATATGGATACAGGAGCTATGACGTCGTTAGGAGACAACAATGTCATTTTTATTGCATTCTTAAGTATCATGGAACAAGGGTATTATTATAGGCACACATCTCAACTACTCCTCCTTTACTACAGTCCTAAAGCTCATTTACCTGAGATCTGCATCTGTAAAAATAAAGTTCCATTTTTTTAGCTGCATGTTACAAAAGACTAAATATCAGCCCCACAGATATGAAATTACAACTTAATTTTGAGACTAATTTGCTACAAGTAAAATATTCTATCTTATAAAAAAGATACTGTTGAAAGAGATACATATTAAAAAGGAAACATGATTCTTAGAGGTTTAAAAATCTCCCTATGCCTTCCCACATGGTAATAAATTTATAAAAAAATATTTGACACAGAAAATCTCCCACAGAAATCATCCTGCTGAAATCACGTACCCTTTCAAGACCCCCATCGTGCAAACGTTACATGGTTCAGGAGGGCACACTCGCACAATGAGTGTTTAATTCTCGTCGTCCCGTCGGTAGTGAATAGTTTGTATTTCCTGAGCTATGAACATGGCCATCTCTCTCGTGCCCGCAGCAATCACTCGGCAGGACATAAGATCCAGAGGTCCCCCTGAGGACAAGAGGATTAATGAGAAGTGTCTTAAATATAAGCCATGCTGTAATTAGATAGGGTCAGAAACACTGAAACACTGAAACAAGTTCATACGTAGCTCCATTTGGGGTGGGAAGGACAACCTAATTCAACAGCTCCTATGTGGAAATCTCCAGCAAAAAATTATTTTATAAAATTCTAGACACAGAGCCAAACTCTGCAAGAGGAGCAGTGAATGCCTAGATTGGTTCAGTATCCAACAATAAATGCAATACTCCCCTCTTCTAGCAACAGGAAGGGATAGGACAGAAATTAGTTCATTCAGCATACCCTTCTTAATCCACCAGATCTTTCCACCAGTAAACCATTACTCTGATATGTGTACTATCTAAATAAATTAAGTAACAATCTGGAGTCTGTGCTGCCCTTTACTCCCTCTGTGTAGTTTCTAGTCATATATGTTCAAACTTGTACCTCAGACTCCTCCTTTCTCAGGAGGATGTCTCTGTAGAAATCTAACTGGAACATCTGAGCATATCTGCCAATCTCCTGGGCTGGTTCCTTACTGTAAATACGAGGCTTTAAGTGAATTACTCAAAGTCATGGAAATAGAGTTTGACTCAGAAGCCCTTTGATGTGATGAAACCCCATGCTGGAATTACATCAGTGTGCACAGAATAACCAGCCAGAGTCTGGTGGAGAGTATAGACCTTTCTACAGGATATTGCTAGAAATGAGGTAGAGCCACAGGGGCAGGACTGGGCTGAGGGCTGAAGTGACACAAGTTGCCCTGAGGCAGCCACTCACTCATTCCCCCCAGATCAATGGAAAAGCAGGGGTGTTTTGCTCACCTGAAGTGTCTATCACCGTGCCACCTGCCTCTCTGATGATGACAGTGGCCGCTGCCAGGTCCCAGCAGTGCAACCCAAACTGGTAATAGGCGTCTGCAGAGCCAGAGGCCAGGTGGCACAGGGCCAGCGTTGAGCTCCCAATGACACGGACCCTACACCCCACAGTAACACAAAGGAGAAAATGCTTTTGACTTCAACCTATGTGTACAACACACTTGTTTCAGGTTTTTTTTTTTAATGACTTTTTTTAATGACTTTGTGGTCACAAATGTGAGACATGTACTGTAAAACATCTTACCCGTGTGCTTGGGCCTTGAGCAATCTCTCAATATTACCAAGGAACAATTTCAAAGTTGCAGGGTCACGTTTTGGACCAATTTCTGTTAAAATTAAGGCCTTCGAGATATCTGCAATGGTAGGGAGATATTTCCATTAATTAAACAGCTCCCATATAGGTTCCATAGATTTGTTTTTAAATTGAACACTAATGGACTTTTCACACAAAAAATTTTTCATGTCCCTTTTTCTACCCCAAACATTTTCATGGTCTAAGTGACAACTTTGCATAAAAATTCAAGCAAGACTAGGTTTCTCCTATGAAAGAGTCTGTTCTAAACATACTTTAAAAAAAAGAACTGGAGGATTAAAAACAAGAATGCATTCTTAGATTCCTTTTCTTTCCATACATTGTTTTATTTCATTGACCAGTCTCCTTTTGGTAAATTCACTAATATTAGCAGTCAACTAAAAAGAATCTGGTAACCTAGTAACTGTTCATGATGCTGATCTTTTCATATTTGAAAACAGGATGGTTCTTGAATAGGGAATTTTAATGTAATTTTTTGATTATAAACATTTGTGAACCCAGTAATAGGAAAGAAAAGTTTCTCCCTAAATCACCAGTCACCTAGTACTAGCTCATTCTGACATTTCAAAGACTGAAGACACCTTATGACTGAAAAAAACCCCTTCTTATGAGAAATTAAAGCAGTATCTTTATTCATAATAATCTGTGAATGTTCTATTTGTCTTGTGTTCAGCAAAGGCAATGCTGTCCTAGAGCAGAAGGAGATACCAGCCTTGTGTACAGTCAAAGGAGAGACTCACAGTGACTTGAAAGGTGTTGAAGCAGTCCTCACGTGAGATCTGAATACTGCCAGGCTATAACAAGCATGTGCCAATGTGGGTGGAGATGGTTGATCAAATGCCAAGTGTTCCTGCTCCTGCTGTGCCAGCTGAACTTGAAGGAGTTAAAGGGAGGACAAAACTCAAAGGTTTAGCAGTTGATAACTCACTGACTGGGCTGTACTCCTTGCCAGGGGTCACCTCCTACCCTGGGCTAAAGGCGAGGCATTCATTCATGTAGGGAACTTCTACCTGCTTCTTACAGCTACCTGCATAAGCTGAAAGCTCTCAGCCCAAGGAACAAGGAGGTTTTCAAAAGCAAATTAGGCTGGAGTGAGGCGCCATTTAATTAAACAGGCTACCAAAGAATTTAGTATTGCAGATGAACCTTATGGATTCAAGCTATGTGGTAAAGTGGTTGGTGAGTAACAGGTGTGTAATTATATTAAAAGTTACATGGTGTCACAAATATTAACTGTAGGAACAGAGATCCAACTGCTGCTTTTTAAATTACTGTGCCAAGATAGAGAAACACCAATCCAGGCACTCTGTGGGGTATTCGTTGTTTAGCCACTACTGAAAACTCTGGATGGTGAAAGCAATCTGCCTTAGACTATTTTCCAGTTTATAATCAGAGAATATTTAATGTCCATCTCATTGCTGAAATGCACCAAGCATTCACACCACACCAGTCATAGTTAGGTTGTGACTGAGGCAGTTATTCTTTTGAGTTATTAAAAATATTTCTAATGCATGCTCAAGGCTACAGCTAGAAATTGGATGAAGAGACTAAGGCAGCTAAGAGGGAGGTCTCTGCTTAGAAAAAGAAGCTCGCTGATCACAAGACACTACGAGATTCCAGGAATTCAAGATAGGAGATAAAATTTACTGACTATTTCTCGTTTTGATAGAGGCAAAAAAACCCCAGACCAGGCTTGGTAGAAAAGATTTAACAGATATGGATAAATTTATGAGGAAAAAATCAATTCCGTTGACCACAGAAGATTAAAAAAAGAAAATACACACTTACAGTATTAAACCATGGCATGGATCTAAGCATGAGAAGAAAGTATCACTCAAGATAACAGGGAAGATGGGTCCTTCATTTAAATGTATCATAACTGTGAGGACTCCCATACCAAACCTCTACAAAACTGGGTGTTGACAAAGAACAGTGGTTGCCTGGGCTGTGACTTCAGATGATTAAATTTGAACAATGAATGTTTCAGTGCAGATCAACGTCATACAACCACCCCATTTCCCAAAAACAAACAGCAGGAAGTGACATGACAGCTTAGATTTCAAACACATCGTGGCCACTTCAGTTCCTGTCCACAGTCTCACTTCCAGGCTTGGTTTATTTCACTGAAGCCACAGCCCTTACAGAGCAACTGTGATTTAAAACAATAGTAGAAGTGAGATTAAAGCAGATCCAGCTTTAATTGGTGGTGAAAATTCCCCATCACCAAGTGACGTATCTCAAAACAAAAGAAAATTTCAAAGCATTTGGAAGGGCAGAAGGTCTACTTCCCTTGCTATGTTCTAGACACCTACATAGACTGAATGTCCAGAGAAAGGCAGACAGAAGCGACATGTGCCAAAATTGTTCATTTTTTAACTGGAAACCAGAACTCTCTGACTGCAAGAGTGAGTGAGGGCATTTCAGCAGTGGTTCATCCAGCCCAAATGAGAGCACCCCTTGTTCTTCCTAATAGTCTCTGCCAGTATGGACTTTTTTGGAATATGAGGTATTTGAGCACCGATAAAAGTGTGATGTATAATCAATGATTAAAATCTCAGAGGTCACTGACTTTACAATCCATCTCTCCAAATAGGTAGATCCCAGCTCGCTATTAACTTAGATGAATAGACAAACTTTCAAAATTTCAGGGAAATTTTGATGCAGGCACTAAGGTAATCTGTATGTCAAGTTGCTTGAATTTACTGTGTTTTGAGCTCATTAAATCTCTCCTTGGGGTGAAATTTTTCCTCCTGTGTACAGTGGTGTACATTTTTGGCATATGTCTGCTTCCACCAACAACTGAGTGCTATGCTCTCCCCTGCATTTTGGTTAACTAAAGGAAAACTTATCTAAATAATACAAAATTATTGTTTTCTATAATCATTAGGTAAACAGACAGATCTATGACTTGGTTTACCAATAAAAGGATTCCAATAAATATTGGTAACAAAATATTGCTGGCTACTTTTAAATCAAAACACACCTTGCACACCAGAACAAGCTGTCAAAGAACCCCTAACGAAGCATGCATCCTTTAATTTATTGTTAGCACATATGCCTACAGACATCATACACTCTGTGACATACAAGTTCATTGGAAAATAAGTGAACAGCAGCCACCACAGTGCTCTGAATTTGATTCACCATTCTCATTGCATCTTGCTTATAAAAAGTTATGCCAGCACTCAGCTGGAATGAATCTGGTGAATCTACACATTCTTCCTTATTTTAAACAATGGTTGTGAAGCAAAATA
This sequence comes from Erpornis zantholeuca, assembly GCA_013400515.1. Taxonomy (NCBI): domain Eukaryota; kingdom Metazoa; phylum Chordata; class Aves; order Passeriformes; family Timaliidae; genus Erpornis; species Erpornis zantholeuca. Next base: position 68,339 of record VZTN01005804.1, read on the forward strand.
ATATAAGATTATTTAAAGAGGTCATATTCAGATGTATATTTTAAAAAGAAAAGGAGGAAAGTTGTGATTTTTCAGAAAAAAACAAACACAAACCAACAAAATTATCATGCAGGTGAAATACTTTCCATCAGGATAATGATGTTCATTATCCTAATGATGATTTGCAACAACTCTGAAACAAAATTAACATATTCCTTTTAGAGTTCTAACAAAATCTAGACCAACCTGTCTCTTTTGATACCTGAAGCCTTTTGTCATTACAAAATGCCCCTTGACCTCTTCTACCAGTGTATAATCGTTCTTCAGTGCAGTGGTAAATTACACCAAATTCAAGCTTTAAGATTTTGAAAAGGAAAGAAATGAATGCAACTCAAATTACTCATCATAAATATAAACAACTACTAATGGCAGAAAGATCAGCAATATTTTAATTGGTACACATAATAAAGATTATACTGATGCTAAAAAACTGGAATAATTTTACTATTACTGTGATACTGAGATATAGGTCATATAAAATTCAGTTTATAAAGAGAAGTTAATTCAATGTGTTCCTGATCCTCCAAATTCTTACTTGCACTTTGTTTCTGTTCACATTAGATTGGATTAAATACTGAGTTGATTTCAAATTCAATTGAAATGTTTTTACTGAAAATACACAAGACCTCTGAGGCCAGACTCTGAATGCTTTGCTTTCACTGGTGAGCAGTTACTCTTTGAAGCAACCCCACTGACCTCAGCTGGACCCCAAAGACTTGTGGCCCCGGGACCAGTCAGGCATCCAAATTCAGCAGTCATGGCACACTCTTTATTAACAGTGGACACTTTTGTATGCACCTGAACTTCTGCAGTGCATTGAATTTGCCTGCTTTTTCAATCTAAGCAGTATACTCTATTCACTTGTTCAAATCTTTCTCTGCAAAATACTTTTGTGAGAATCTCTTGAAGTCACAGGATTCCAAGAGAAGGAGTTTGGACAGAAATACCCTCAATGAAAGCTTAAGAATGTGCAACACTGGATTTTTTGTGGGAGATTCTGTTTACCAATGAAAGGAGGGTCAGAATTAGACCCTTGGTATTTAAAATTTCTATTACTTTAATGGGCTCCACCAAAAGATTTTAAATCACTTTACAGACTTCAAGGCTGAAAATCACCCCTAGATCAGTAATATTAGCATTATTTAATTTAGGGGCATGCAAAAATAAAGTGACTTGCCCGAGGTGTCAGAAGTTGGCCACAAGGTCAAAAAAACTTCTTAAATGTTCTAGACTCCAAACCTTTTCCTGCTGCACTCGGTGTTCATCAGAGACAATTCAAAGGGAATAGACTGTCCTGACTCCCTACCCTGAGGTCCCATCTAAACCAAGGGGTTTTTTCAGGAACACACTATTAATAGACTCTTTCCCTAAAGGCATCTGCAGGAATTTCTTCAGTACTGTTCAAGGCTTATAATCAGGCCAGTTCCCCTGTGTGTACTTTGGCTCCTTTTCAGTTTGCTCTTTTTTCTGCTTGTCCTATTTGCTTAACTGAGGGAGATTTAACATAATTCTTTACTTTTGTTTCAGCTTTGTTTAGTTTACATAATCTAAAATATGCAGCATCAAAATCATGATGGTGTTCTAGAAAACATAAATATTAGAAAAAGCTGTCTGGTAATAAAATGTAGTGTTCAAAAGAACCTTTGGTAATGAATAAATTTCAGAAAAGCACCGAAGTGTTTCTCTGCAGTTTCCATGTTTGAAAATTCTAACCAGAGAAGTACACAACATTATCCTGTTTAAATCAGTAAGAGGGACTAGCATGTCTGAAAACTTTGTTACTGCACAGAATTCCCACTGGCTTTGCTTAAAGCTATACATATATTTAAGATTGTGGAATTAGGCTGAAAGAGGCACATTCATTGGCAGTTTGTGTAACTAGTTATTCTGTAGATATATATCAAACTGCAAACCAGCAACATCTGGAGAAAAGGCACTAGCACGAATGAGTATAGCTAGGAAACTCAAAATGGTACACTGGAAGGCTAGGTACCTTCCCACCCTTGCCATAATCAAGCTCTCATGTGGTAAATACAGCTATTTTACTATGTAAATACAAATGTGGATTAAATGAACTAGGCCCATAATTTTGCACTCTCCATAAAATCAGTTCTACACTGACTCATAGCAGCAATTAGCTTTCACAGATACTGCTAGCATGAAAGAAACAATAATAATAATACAGGAACACCGGGATGTAAGTTTAAATTATGAAGAGGCAGCACTAAATTGAACTTCTTATGGTTTTGTATAACTAAATCTTGCTCACACCAGTACTCCCTTTTTCTCCAAATAAATCCCATAATACTTAAAATAATTCATAGAATTCTCTTCTAATTGCCAGTTTGCATGACTAAGTTTTGCAGGATTATGATTTTAGATGAGTAGAGTATGATCAGATGCATTTAAAAAACATGGAAAAACCTGAATAGTGACTGATATTAAAAAAATTGTTTTATTTATAGTTCCCACATGGTTTTGAGACTTCTAGCCAACTCTCAGGTGCCCATCTTAAAGAACATACTTCATACCTCTTTGTTAACAGCAAATCCAATGCTCACTGCCACTGTTGGAAATCTGTGAAAAATAAGAAATCAAGTAATACCGACAAAAAATCTGTCAACTTATTCCTTATGCAACTCCCTTAGGCAACAAAACCCCACATGGAGCTCTGTGAGTTTACTCATCAAAATGTACTTGACATTATAGTATTTCTCCTTTGTCAGCCTCTTCAACTTTGTCAGTTCCTTTAAAAATTTAAGTAAATATTGAAGAAGCCAAGAAATAAACACATGAAGGCATCACAATTTTTACATTGAACATATAGTATATTTTAGGGATGTTTTTGCTTTTGTGTAATTGAATTATCCAGTATAAAATCACTAATATTATAACAAGTAATTGCTTTTAAGAGCACATTTTGTTCAAGCTATGCATCTGAGATAGCAATTGAGTTGCATGGACATACCTTGTTGCTGACATCAACATAAAAAGAGCAGTTCCTCTGTGCCCTCCTTTTTCGAAGTGATGATCATGTATTTAATTTAGTTCTTTTGATTACCATATAATTACTGCATTTTAAACAATGAAATAAATTCATTTCTTAAAAACATGTTTTAAAAAAGACTTCCAAAGTCCAGAAAATACTACTAGAAAGAGGAAATTTCACTTAAAATCATGAAATGTCATCCCATGGCACCCCCAACCTCCCCTGGAATTCTGTGTAATTGCAGCGGAAGTCAAGGAAATGTTTGGGTTTTTTTTTCTTTTATGAAAGTTGCAGTTATTTTAAGCTGCTAACTATAAGGCAGAGAATATAGAGGGTTTTTGAGAGGAAATATTATGAATAGTCAATATTTTACAACTCCTAGCACTCAAATGGTGAATTAAAAATCTGTTTTTGCAGCAATGACCCCATGATTTCGATTTGTGGAGGCACTTTAGAATTTCAAGGCAGTCTCTCTGTCCAGCTCCTTTCTCAGTGCTACTCCACACACAGGCAGTGGTTGTGCTTCCTGGGAAGAAGGAGGTACCCATGCCCGAAGGGGAGCGGACAGCCCTCACTCCCAGCAGGAATGTGTAAGACCCAGCCGGGCGCTGGGCCAGGTGCCCTCACAGCACAGCCTTGTTCCTCCAGCGCCGCTCCAGCCTCTGCAAGGTGTGCGGGAGCCAAGAGCTGAGGGCCGGGAGCCAGCAACTCCAGCTCAGCCCCAGGTAACAGCACAAACAGCCTCCCTCACACACACCCCGCCAGGCAACCCAAGAGAAAAAGGGATCACTCCTTGAGTGAGTCAAAGGAACAAACCTGCCAGGGAAAAGCACCTTTAAGAGAATGGGAGGAGCTGTGAGAAGCTACATTTCAGTTTTTGATGTGTTGCCCAGCCCGCTGTGCATTTACCTGTGCACAAAGTTGCACGTTCCATCAACAGGGTCAATAATCCAGGTCGGGCTGTCGGTGAGGACACATTTTGAACCTGCAGCAGTGGATTCTTCTGCAATAAACCTGCAAGAGTAAAACAAGTATCCCAGAACATTAGCTTAGATATGTGGCTTGGAATATACAACTCCATCTTTCTGGTTTTGAAGAGATAACTTCTCTTTCTATATAAAAAATTTCTGTATAAAGGTAAATACACATACTGGTTTTTAAATTTAGGAATTGGTAATTTTCATAGAGACTTGGAGGCAGAGTTCTCGAATTTACAGCATATTATTTTACATGGCAAAAAAATATTCACTATTCTATATTCACTTCCCCAATACACCATTAAGGAAGTAATGAAAATGAATGCAGAAATGGATCTGAACTGGCATCCCTGGAACTCAAGGAGAAGATTTTTTTAATGCAGAATATGACTTTATGGGTGAGGCCTGTCTCTTGCAGTAAGTAATATAAACTGCAAACTGTACCTGATTCTCTTCTGCAGTCAAATTCAGTCAGCAAGAAATAATGCACTCTTAGAAAATCCACAATCTTCCTCCTACTTGTATTTTTTACAGTAGTCTGACTCAGGAAATTAAAAGGTTTACAAAGCTGGACTTTCTTTTTCCCATGACCCAGAAAAAAATCAACAAATTATTTTTTGTTTGTTTGTTGTTTGGATGCACATGGCACAAAATGAAATCTGAGATCATCTTCTCTTCTGTTGTTCTGTCCCAGTTTCTTTTAGTAGTTTTTTTCTCCTTTTTCCCTGGGAAACGAACATCCAGTTCTGGCACATTTCCTGTTGACCTTAATTATCCCTGCTCTCCCATAAACTGCCCAAGGTCTCTTTTCTGTAAGAGATGTGCAGGTGCTACTCTCACAGATTTTCATAAAGTCCTATATGTACAGGAGGAGTAGAATCCAACTGCTAGTACTGAATCTTGCTGGTGGTTCTACATTCAAGGAGCATTCTACATTCTACATTCTCTACTGGTATTGAGAGTTTCTGCAAATGCTTGATGGTAAAAACGCTTCTCTCAAAGACACAAAGAGAAAAAAAATGGATAAAATAAAGAAAAAATGTCTTTTCAAAAGAGTCCTTCTCTAGGACTAGAGTAGCAGCTACTTTATTTTGTGTCTTCAACCCATACTGCATGATTCCAGATAACACTTGAAGCCATGAGCTTAAAACGTTCTGGAGGAGGAGGAGCAGAGGAGGAGACTTCTTGAATTTTCCAAATGCTACTCTGCCTCGGTGTAAGTAGAAACAAATTATTTTGATGGCATTATGGACCCCCAGCTGGTACAAAGAGGGAATTAGGAAGTGTTTGTTACTATTTTCATCTCCATTAAAGGAAACCGCTGAAGGACAAAGTGCTTCTCAGTGCACAACTGAGAAACCAGAAAGACTTGAACAAGTGTTTGAAATTCTCAGTTTAACATAACACTTTGCAGGCTCCTTGCTCTAAACATTCCATTAATTTGTCTTGTTGGTGCTGCATCACTTGACTTCTGCTTTTACAAATCCTGTAAATAGCATCCAAACCCAACCCTGCCTTGTCTGTGCTGCTGGATGCACAAGAGGTTCATCTTCTTGTAGGTGAAGCATCTCACATCCCACCTCAGATTATCCATATTCCACATAAATTACACCTCGGCTTCAACCCTCTGCCAGCTTACCCAGCCAGAACATGAACTATAGCTGCTGTCTTGCCACTCAAAGAAAGGTGAAACGAGAACCTCATTAAAGACAAGAGTATTTCTGTGTAAGACTATTTGCCCTCGAGTATCATGTACCAGACTTTCCCTCCCAGGAGGGGTGTGACACTGCAGTCCCTCAGCTCAGAAATGCTGACCCAGAGCTGGGGCACAGCAGTGCCACTGATAAAGCCTTCATTTCCAAGAGCAATTTTTCCAAAATGGACGTAGGACAAATTAGGTGCACATTTTATGAAATCTGGGCTAAAGGGTAACAAACACCCCCCTTGCTGCTATACAATACTGGGAAATGTGAGAGTCCTGCAAGGTCAACTTCAGATGTCTTGCTCTGTGTCCTGCAAAGACCTGCAAACTATGAAAAACACTCAGTGTGAAGTACTGGAGTAAATTCTAGGAACAGCTTGAGAAGTGGGAGGGGTAATGACCTTATTAAAATAGTTAATTTAATATGCCAGCCTGCCAGCTCTGCTGACCTATCTTCAAATCTGGATTACAGTTTACTCCCACTGAAAATGAGTCTAGTAATTTTAGCCAAGCCTTAGACTACATCTGTTCATGCCACGGTGCCTCTCTGAAATTCATTGCAGGAACAGCAGGGAAGCTGTGACATACCACAATCTGCAGCAGGAATGATATCCAATGCAGGAGGGCAGGAGACTCAGACCGGGGCTGTCCCTCACCTCTCCCCTTCCAGGGGTACGAGGATGGAAAGCTGGGAAGCTACAGTTGGATGTCACCCTCCTTAACTGCTGTGTCCCGATTTTAATGTCTACAGATTTAAGGCCACAAGGGACACAGAAGATGACAGCTTGAGTAATAATAGCAAGGGTAAATGTCGAGATAGCCTTTTGCAACCAGTAGCCCCTGGTAGTCTGGCTGTGCCTACCCACAACTCATGGATCTATCCGAAAAAATTTCCTTTTGAAAAGACTCACTGGGGGCACATCGGAGTACTAAAAACTGAGCAAAGATGAAAACCTGAGTGAAGCGTGAATGAAGATGATACATACCACATAGCCAAGAAGAGAGAAGAAAAAGACAGAATTTCTTTTTGACCAGATTTTCCTAATATTTCTCTTTACTCCTGAGTACATTTCCAGTATCTCAAGACTCATAAGTGCCTCGGTGCAAATGGCAGATTCTAAAAAGATTCCTTTTAATTTTTCTAATTCCTAAAGTCCATTTTTGATTCAGAGGACATAAGAATCAAAATGATTTAGAAGGAAAAGAAATAACAGAAATCTTCAGTGCTGCTTGCAACAGACAGGTTAGGGGAAAGACTGAATACAATCTAAATGATCTTTTAATATTTTCGTTGTACTTTAATTTAACCCTTGACTGCTATTGTAGACTCTCCATTGTAACTGTTTTAATCTAGTCACATTTAGTTTTAAACTATCATTTAATCTAAACGCATTAATCATCTGAACGAATTCTAACCAAACCTAACAGCCACTATCTACAAAACAAAATTGTCTCGAAGAAATGGCAGTTCCTTCATTTACTTATAAAGTCAGAAGTTAACTGTATGGAGTTGATAAAATATGGGATTTTTCAGTTCCTAGGTCTATGGTGACCTTACAATTTTCTTCCCATTCTGAGTAACTCAAGTGTGTGTGGTGATTTGCATTTTATGTGAAATGTGTATGTTTTATGTTCTCTGCCAGACTGCTCAAGGAAAAAGAACTAACGTAAGAGTGGAGGTGAGAGAAGAGCACAGCCAGCAAGAGTAGAAGGAATATTACACAAATAATAGCCCTGTAAAGCCTGGCACTCTCTTGAGAATTGCAGCCAAGAACCACACATTATGCTGTACAGTACTGCTTCAATATGCCATCACATACAACACGTATTTAGAAAGCCATATTTAGTATAAAATATGCTTTCTGCTCCTTCTTATGGCGTTGTTTTTTTTCCCGGCAGCATCGCTGACAATCAGATTAGCAGCTGAGCCCTTCAGATTTTCCTCTTTGTTGATTTCTGCAGAGCACTAGAATGCAAGGCTCATCCCCATCAGAGATGCCCACAGTTAGAAGGGAGTCAGACACTATTTAAGGGATACACAGGCTCTGCACTGGCTCTGCAGGAAAATGAATTTTATCCACTGAAGTCAAATGTAGAAATCAATTGCAGAGTCTCTGCATCAAACCAAACCGGGCAACTAAAACAACCTCCCTCTCTAATGAGCATGAGCTCTCTAACTCAGCATGAGCTGAGTTGTTACTTTCAAGCTGACCATAGTAATTCAAGAGGAATCAATAACCTGATCTACTTTTAAAACCTTGGGTTTGCAGCCTGTATGGTAATTTATAGCCTCTTTATGAAGAGGCATCAAATAATGATAATGATGATAAACAGCCCTGCTTCTCACTGATCTTCTCACTATAGAACACAGGGTAAATGTGATTAAAAACACTTTTACTTGTCCTGATCTGGCAAATGTATATGTGGGATGGCAACAGGACAGGTCTGCAGGGTGGGACTTTTCCTAGCATATATTTCTGCTATATTTTTATAGATAGCTTTAGCATAATTCTTATACAATAGGCAACAGACCACTATTCTGAACACCATGGAGAGCCACATGAAACCTTCATCCATGATGTCCCTACGGGGGAAACATTGCTATTAAATACATATATCAAGAAATATTGAAAATATAAAGTACTAAGCCTAAGGTGCTTTTTAAAAAATACGAGTTCTATGAGACTGTCCAACAGCAATAGGTTAATTTATAAGAAAGATATACAGACATAAGAAAGACATACAGACTTTTAAAGTTCCCTTTAAATATGCAGCATGTGAAGGACAAAAAAAGTCACTGATAGTTTCTATAGGCACTCACCTGTGGGAGGGAAACTTCTCTTTCAGAACAGAAATAATTAAATTTTCCACAAAATGATCAGTTTCTGTCACAAGATCTGCTGCAGATGTCTTTGTGGACACTTGTTTTTCCTCTGTTAGAGCTTTCCTAATAATCTGAAACAGAAGTTCATAAATCAGATTTGTTGGGCATTCAGCCTGTGCATACTAAAATAATATCTTCACTGAAAAAAATACAGCTAATCCTGAAAAACAGCTGTAGGCCTAATTCTACCAGAGGCTGTTCTAATTTTGTGACAAAAAAGTCCTTCTGAGCTAATGAGTATTCTTTGGGAACATGGCATTTTGAATCACTCTGCAAAAACCTTTCTTGCCAGTTCAGAAAAGGATTGATTAAGGGATGCAACTAATGGAAAAAAGGGATGATGGCAGTCATCATGATTTAGAAAATTACCAAAAGTACACACAAGATAAGAAAAAGCCTCAAGGTGCAGGCATTTTTCCAAGGAAACCCTTTACCTTTTCTATTTTGTTTATGTAATTTACAGGGCTACCACCCCACTGTTCTCTTACTTTAAAAGATATGCAAGAAGGCAAACTTAACTGGTTTCCATTTTGCCAACAAAGACACATAGTTGGTTTTCTGGGTTTTTTGTAGGTTTTTGGAACTTCAAAGGTGGACCACCCTCTGGTTCCCAAAGAATTGCTGTCTATTTAACAAAAACAAAAATTGAAGCTTTCCCTAGATATGAAACCAATGATTTAAACCTGGTCTCTCTTCTGGAAATGTCTTTATCTGATTCTCAAGGGTTTTACAAACTCAAGTACAAATGCACATATTGGAAAACAGTTAATGAATGCTTTTCCCCATTTTTCCCATTTCCTTTCTGTTTTGTTTTTCTTTCCACTCCTTCATTAAAAAGAAAAATAAAGGGGCAGGATGCAAAAGGAGATGCCTTATTTTTTAACCAGTGAAAATAATAAATTATTTGAAATTAAGAAAACCTAAACAAAGCAAAAATTAAGCACCACTTATTTATTTAGAATTATATTGTCAAACCCCAGGAGCAACAAGATCAGTATTCCAAGTCCCTTGTAAAATTTATATATTTCAATTGCTTAACTAAATTTCCTTTGGTCAAAGTGTTTTAAAACCATTTAGAAATATTTGATGACCAAAGAAAACAGTTCTGCCATATGATGCATGGGAAAGAGAACCAGACACTCCCAAATGCCATCTTAGCTCTTGGTTTTTGTGGAATAAAATACTATATTTGAAGGATGTGCTAATTGTTCCCACAAGTAATGGATATTACTGACTATTTAGTTAGTATAGAAGATATCTGGACTAATGTTTCTGCTTTGTGAGCTGTAAAACATCAGTTGTATCTATTTACTGAGCTTGTGAGGGCAGGTAGTACTCTTCAGCTTGAGCCCTTGCTAAAGTTCCTTACTGTATATAAAAATGTTAACCACACTTAATCTTTTTACTCCTCTCAATGCCCTGTGTGGTTGGATTTACCACAGAAGCATGAAAGTCTAACTCCAGCAAGGCCCTTGGGCCCCTCTTCAGCCCAAAGCAAAATCCAAACCACTCCAACCACCCCCAGCTGCGTATTCTAAAAAACTGCTATGCTGATATTTGCTCTTCTTTACTTTCATATTGTCTATAGTGCTTGGGACTTCACATAGTGAAATAGATGAGGAATGCCTCCTTTTGACAGAGAAGATTTAAATTTCTTAGCAGTGCTATGTTCTTGACTTCTATTCAGTTTTAATACATAGTAGTTTGAGATTTTTTCAGCCATTTAAATCAGTGCCACTGCTCAGCAGAGCAGTGAGATCATACTGAGCCTTGCTGGAAAAGGAAAAGTAGAGATGGAATCTCTCTCCTATGGATGTCTCTGCAATCAGCTGATTTCATTGAATACTCTGGCACTTGATCTCTTCTGTTTGAGTACAACCCTTTGCACATCCCAGCTTCAAATTTAATATTTTTCATTTCTGATTCTTTACCCAATTGCTCATGACCATCTTTAACTTTAACTTGGTCTATTTCTCTGGTGGCCAGCATGAGGCTCCAGCCACTTTGGAGGTGGGAGTAGCCAAGATTGTGCCTGCACGGTGAAGTGGTGGCTGATGGCTCCCTCACCCATCTCCCATGCCAAGGAGCCATGACACACATTCAGCATTTACCAGCCTTACAATGAGCTACTTCTCCCCACCTCTTGTGGAAACAGTATGTCAACAGGAGAGGAAGAGAGAAGTCATGGTGCTGGGCTGAGGTCCTCAGCCACAAATGGGCACCACATCTGTGGAGGCTCACCCACAGCACACAGGATGGATGGGTCTGATTCTGCCAGCTCTCTGCCTCTCACAAAGGGTCTGACAGAAGGGACCCCTGTGCACTTGCTCCAGCTTGTACTGGTATGCAATCCAAGCCAGAGTAGTCCCACACAAGGATCACATTTCCCACATATTTGACGAAAAAACTTTTATTCTTTGGAAAATTATCAAACAGCTCAGAGCAGTATAGAATTCAATTTATGTTGAGTAATCCCTAAAAGTCATCTGCCTATAAAGGAGTGTTAGAGGCTGGTGCCTCAGAGTACTTCGAGAGCATCACTCAACTCCTCTCCTTGCAGAAGCCTTCCAATATGGTTTGTGAATGCCTTCTGCAATTGCCTGGTCCTTCCAGATGGACATGGGGCTCCATAGAGGTCTCACTCTAGGTTACAGGCAGCAGGCAAGCAGAATCCAAAGGAACTACAGGATGATGAAATGGAAACAGCTGATTGCACCTTATCCCTATTGTACAATGAAATCGGAAACCAGGATGCTATAATTTGGCTGTAAATGTATTTTATCAGACTTTAGTCTTAGTCCTGTACTAGGGCTTGTCCCTAGGTTACAGAGATTTTTCAGTAATTTCTAAGCAACTGATTTATGGGAGCATGTTATTTAGAGCAGAGCCTTTTAACACTTTTAGCCTATGCCACCTCTCCTCTAACGCAGATCTTATCCTAATACTCTGCTTGGGAGCATTTGGGGGGTTATGCAAAGCGAGGGGCACTTACACCATTACATGAAAACCACATCACAGAGCAAGAACCAGCCTGTCCTGGCACCCTCCTTCATTTCCCATGGAGCAGGGGAAATGGAGCCACTGGTGCTCAGAGTGGCCTGTCCTGGACTCCTTTTATAATGCCGTATGAAATTTATTCCAACAAAGCAGATTGAAGAAGACAGAGGGACAAGATGCCTTTTCCTCCAATACCTCCCAGGAGAGCCACCCACAGTAGTGTGCTCATGTCAGATATTTCATTTCACCATACTGCTTGCACTCACCACACATTTCTGGGAGTTTCAAGATGGATTTTTTTTCTTGCAATCTGTCCTGAAATATTTGCTCACTGATAAAAATCTAACATCTAGATAAGAAGCATGAGTACCTGCAAATAATTCAGGAAATTCCAATCTGGTTTGCTAAAATATCTGTCCATGTTCCATAGAAAATAGCCTAAAAATTTCTCCAGGAGCAAACATCAGGGAAAAAAAAGAAAAAGAGAAAAAACAAGAGAGAAAAAGTAAAAAGAAAAAAAAAAGTTTGGATGTCAAAATACTATCTTCCAGTGTCAGTTTCTTACTCTTGTTTTTACCTGGATGCATGTTTACCCATTTTGTGAAGCTCTTCCAATTCCATGATTGGAGAGAACTGTGCAGATATTACTCAGTGCTCCTAACAGCATCAAAGATGCACAGACTGGTGATGCCTCCTTTTCTTGAGCAAAAAGTCATATCAAACCTATGGGTGTACTCTCATGAACAGAGCAAGCAGAGTTTACTCACAGGGAAAAAACAGAAGAGAAGTTTGGAAAAGTGCAGTTATTTGTGGCCTTATGGAGTGAATGTTAAAGCAGGTCAATTACAGAGATTACAAAACCATGACCATTCTGGTTATGAAACAGCCATATATATATTAAATGAGAGCCTGTGATATTTCATAAAAGTAATAAGAACTGAACAACAGGATGGGCAAGAGAAGCAGTGATTTTAACCCAGTAACAGCAGTTACTCCAGCAACAACACTTTTGACACATATTCAAGCATCATTTCTTTATTAGCCTCTTAAATTTAGAAGAAATTGTTCCAGAGTATAGATGCTTATCTGTTGAAAAGAAGATATATTTTACCTATAGTCATGAAACACAATGCAATGTAAACCAAATAGTTGTATAAACCAAAAGGGGAGACCAGAAAATTGTATTCCTGGTTAACTTTGCCTAAAAATCCAAAATCTGGAAGTGCATATCTTTCTTCAGGATGGCCTCTGTGCCAAGCCTCTTGCAGATGCTTTCTTAATGATTCCAACCCTTCCTAACCTGCCATAGTCCTGAGAAATGGAGCACCTTAAAAAAGGCTGAAGCAGCAAAGCTTCACACAGCGATGGAGACAGGAGCTGGACCTTTACAGAGAGAGTGCAAGAAGATTTCTGAGGATGGAAGTGAAGGTGGAAAAGTCTGAGGGACGGGAAGAGAAGCAGAAGAAAAAGATGACCTTGACTAGTGGAATTGACTGCTTTTGGTGATCAAAATAACCCAAATTTTTATCAGTCAATTTTCAGAAAAAAATCCAGTCCTACCAAACCCACATTACATTGTGTTTTGTGTTCTTAGCTCTAGTTTCTTTTGGCAATACCTGGAAGCAGATTGACACTTAAATAAAAGATAGAGTCATACCTGCACCTTTTCTTCCAGAAGGATCTCCAATCCCTTTTGTAACAAAAAAGATTCCTTATCAGGACAAAATTAATTGGAAAAAAACCCCACCAGTTTCCAAACTCCTACTTAAACAACATTCTTGGCTGGTTTAAATTTGGCCCACCAAAGAATCAGCTATTTCCTGCCAGATGCAAGGTAGCAATGGCAAACTGTGATTTAGGATTCAAGGATTAGTCTTCTGGAATGTTTACTTCTTCCAGGAAAAGGTGCTCAGCTGCGATTTTCTGCCCAAGTGAAATGCTCGGAGAAGGTTAAAGCTGTCTTCAAAAAATGATATTTTGAGATATAAGGTGTGGAGGCTTGAGCAAGTCATGAGTCTCTCTTGTGAAATGGCTGGCAGAATGACTATGCTGGAGAAACTCCTGTTTTGAAAGTCTGTGAGAGCATGACCTGTCATCCTGATTTGGATTATCCAGTTAGTCCCTGTATTATTAAAACAAGTCTCCTCTCCTCTGGCATTCCGTTCATCTTTGTGGATGTATTCTACTAAGGAGAAAATATATTTAATAACACACAGAGGAAAAGTTACGGGTCTTGGACTTAAGATAGAGAAGGGGGCTTCTTAAATCACAGTGTATAGATACAAAGTGTGTTTCAAAATAGAGCAGAATGAAAGCAAAAGAGAAAGACATGTTGCTGAGGTTTGTGTTTTACCCAGTTTCTCAATCTGCTGATCCCACTTCTTGGCTCTGTTAGAGCTGGTGAAAATTTTGCTGCTGCATAGAGGAGGGTCAGGATGTCTCCTAAGATAACTAACCTGCTGTGTCAAAACACGGATCTGAAATAAGCTACTACAGATCTTCACCACACAGCTTTTTGTCCCTAGCAAGTGAATTTTAGTTACTCTGAAGACTGCCATATCTAACAAGAAAAAACCTCCCCGACACGGTTGTTTTTCTCTGCACAAGCTGCTTGAAAACAAATGCTGGCCCCGAAGGATGCAGACCTCAAGGGATGGGGCCGAGGGATGGGGCCTCCCAGGGAAGGGTCACCCCCGAGGGATGCAGATCCCGAGGGAAGTACCTCCAAGGGCTGGGGCCCCACCGCCCCGGGCTGGGGTCCCGAGGGAAGTGGCCCCGCAGGATGGGGCCCCCCGAAGGATCGGGCTCCCAGGCATGGGTCCCCCCCAAGGTCTGGGACCCCTCGGTATGGGGCTCCCGCTGCCGCCATCCCTCCCGCGGCCGAGGGCTCCGGCGGCGGCCCGGCTGAGAGGGTGCCGAGCCCCGCCGCCCTCCTCCCCCTCCCCAGCTCTGCGCACC
>VZTN01005804.1:83110-93381 GCA_013400515.1 Erpornis zantholeuca
CGGGGGTACCGCGGAGAGCAGCGCCGGGACCGCGCCGAGAGGATGGGGTGCGGGATGCGGAGGGCAGGATGCACAGGGGGGATGCGGAGGGCAGGATGCGGAGAGAAGGATGCGGAGGGCAGGATGCGCCGCCATCGCCGTGGCCGTGCCCCAGCCGCCCCGCCTGACATGGCGCCGGAACCGCCGGGCTGGGGCTGGGGCGCTCCTGTTTCCCCCGGGATGAGGAGGAGCCGCCACGCTTCCATGCCGAGCGGCCCCTCGGGGGCTCCGCTGCCCTGTCTCCCCAGCGCCATCCCACGGAACGGGGGCCCGGCTGTCGGCGTTACCGGGGCTTTGGGGGAAAAGCTAGCGGCTGGCATCAGCCATCTCGGGAAATGAAGGGGGAAAAGTGTGGGAAAAGCGGCCTCGGTAGACGAAAGGCAAGTTCAGGTTTTAAAGTTCAGTAGCTGGTTAGTGCCTGGGAGTTCAAGTGTGCGGTAAGAAATACATGGCCCTTTCCATTTTCCCCTTGTCTTCTTGTCATTTTGGATTTATCAAGGATGAGAAGAGAATTCAGAACCCACTGGTAGAGAATCCGTGTAAGCCAGATTGCCATGCCGGCAGAGTAGGGAACAGAGCTGAGCGATTCTGGATCTGCCTAGTAGAAGGAAGGCAGCCCAGGATGAATGCATGCTTATGCAATAGAGCAGCCAGACTGTTGTGCTTAAAACACCGAGTGAGTGTTGGGAACACACACTTTATCTGTCAGAGTGAGGCTTTTCCAAATGACTTGTTCTGATGCACACTTGGCATTGAATGGGAAAAAAGAGAGCCCAGGGACTGAGTCCATCAGTGTAGCTTTTCCAAAGAGGCATTAGGTACACAGAGTGTATGAAATTTGTTATTGTCTTTCAGCACCTGCTTTGTGGTTGAGAGTTTCATTTTCAGGGCTACAATAGAGACACTTTAGTGGCAAACACATTTGAATGAAGAAAATTGCATAACACCACCACTTATTATCTCTGAACACAAATTAATAAGTTTCCTACAGACTACGCTAAATTAAATTGACTTGGGTATTCTATTTAATGTAACAGATCCTAAATCTAGATCTGATTTCTTTTATTGTTTTTCTTTCAGGACGTATATGACTTTGGGATGAGAGGGACACTCTTGCCACATGTAGTTCACAAAAATGATAGACATTTTTAAAATAAAACACTTGGACCTTTTCCTTCTAAAACAAGGGACTGAACTTCATAGATTGTAGCACAAGAATTCAGCTTCATTCCTTAAATTTCTAAGCTCCACCCTGACAGTGGATGCCATAAAGACAGCACGGCTGTCACTCTACTTAGTGAAATATTTTTTAGTCCCCATTTTGAATCAGACAAAAATGGTAACAAAATCTGAGAAGGTGAATTAACTACTATACAAAGTGTAAAAGTTTGGTTGAAGTATGAAATGATGACATTTTGTTGAATAAATCCTCACCAATCTTTCTGCTGACTGTTCTAAGTCACTTTTTTCCTCCAAACATGCATCTGCTTTGTTCTTATGTAAGATTAGTTTCCTTAAGTGCAATAGCCCTACAAACATGCAATATAATTTGGACTAGTGTAGAAGACAATTGCTCTGAATTCTTCCTTATTCTGAGCTTCCTCTAGGTTTTTAAGAAATCTGTGTTTTCATTGCTGTCACAGCACAAGGTGGGTTCAGGACCTTCCTAGAGAATTTCTGTGCAGGGCCAGATGGGTAAATGTGTTTCCTGGTGAGATTTGTGGACAGCTGAGAGGTAGTATAGACAACTTTAACTTTGGTAAAAAAGAAAATGTACAGTTAACCATGGCTCTGCATTCTAGGAAGCATCACAGGCCATGATGAAAGTGTTTTCTGTATTTTTCCTTGAAATACAAAGTTTTAGTTACTGAATTCACCAACAGTAGAAGTCTATACCTATTGCTGAAACAGGCTAGATCCTATTCTGATGCAGTGAAGATGGTTATGCTTCAGGTCTGTCTCAATGTCAGGAGATTTGTTATGAGGCTGCCACAGGGGCATTTGGAAGGCAGTTTAAGGCATGTTTTGAAAGCAGGCAGTGTGAATTATGGTGTAGCAGGTAGGATGCACAAATATCCCTGTTGAAGACATCTACAGAAAGTTACACACACCTTACAGAGAAGTACTGTTGCAAACAGGGGGAAGTGCTCTCCTCAATATTTTTCCAAGCAGGAGTATGTCCTCTTTCTAAGCGACATCTGGAAAATAAGCATTTGGACAGTAGAATTTCCCCAACCTTCTCTTCATTCTTGTGGTAGAATATTGATAAGGACACTAGAGGCTGAACTTGAGAGGCTAAAATATCTGAATGAGCTCTGAGTTTTTACAGATTCACTGCAGCTACGTGGCTCATGCAGGTGGATTTAAAACAGAACTAGAATGCCAGCAAAGAATACTTCCTAGAAAATCAGTGACTGCAGCTAGTATTTTAAGACCTTCCAAAATATTTTGCAAGAAAATACAGCCACCTGTAAGGCCTATAAATGGGACTATTTCTCTTTATCATTCTTCTAGTCCAGGACAACTGTTTATTTATAACCTTTCTGAAGATTTTTTACAAACCTTCCTTAGCCTAGACCTGCCCAAGCAGTGTGAGCTTCTTCATGTGAGCTGCTGGCTGATTTTGAATATCCATTTGCTTCTGAGCAGGTTGAGGCTGCTCTCTGCCTTGCTGGATCAGACTGTCAGATCATCTTTCATAACTGCCAAGATCTTTCATAACCTCTGATCTTTCATAACCCCAAACACTAGCCAGTTCCTCTCACATGCCTTTCGTAACCTACACACACGCCACGTGTTTAATCTCGTCCACTTGGAATAGGCCCATCCTGATGAACCTGAAATACAAGTGTTTCCTGGGTGCTTTGCCTGCCTCAATCCTCCTGAGCCCCAGCCAGATTTGCGTGGATGTTGGACTTCCTTCCCTGAGACAATGAATATGCAGTGGAGGGGAAAACCTGTTCTCTCTGACCCCAGAGGAAAAAACGGATTCATAGTCATGGATTTCCTTCTCTCCTGGGGTGTGAAGCCCTAATTGACTTAGGTGTGGCTCAGCTGGAGGTGGCAGTCTCCTTCCATCCTGTCCTAAGCCGCTGAGCAGCGTTCATCGAGCGGCTGCTCTGTGTGCCATGCAGGGGTCCCCACCGCAGTGTGCTCGGAGCAAAACCCAGGTCACTTGAGGGGAAGCTGCTGCAGCTGGAATTGCTTTAATTCTGCCTCAGCAGACAGCTTGCCATTCTCTCCTTCAACAGTAATTAGGAGCTGCAGTGATGCAATAAAATAGGTTGTGGTTTTGCAGAGAGAGGATGACCTCACCACCCAGCCGTCGATGTGGAATCCTCAGATGCCTTCTGTGGATCTTTGTCATTTCATGGGTTTGATGGATGATCTCCTAATAGGGAATAAAATGGGAGGACAAGTGTATAACAGCTTTAATAAAAACAGAGGAAGAGAAAAAGAAAACAGAAGAAATCTTTTGCAATTATTAGCCAGAGTGCGAAAGAGCATTTCCTCAGCACGACAGCCAGAGGCTTGCTGCACTGTTATTAAAGCTCTTCAGTGGGAATCCATGCAGATGGCTTTTTTACCCAGCATAGGATTATATATAGGATTAGTCATATAAAATTGTTGTTTACCGTCTCTAGCCGTTTTCCCCAGAGCTTTTATCAGGAATCTCCCAGAGCATATAATTTGAGCCTGCCTCTAAGAGGTAACCCCTATGAGCAGCTTTTTGTTTGTGTAAATTGCTACAATGTTGTAGCTTAATGTAATCATGTTGCAATGAGAGATTTTATAGCTGATAAAAGAGGCTGTTTGGCCAAGATTTTAATTTTGTCTACAAGAAGGAAAGTTAGATCATAAGGAGATCCTCTCTCTTCTTCCCAGATTCTCCAGAAGAGCTGTGCTGATCCTGCTTCCGCTCCATCAGACAATCAGGAATTCCTAACACTGGCACCGTTTTTGTAATGCTCACTAATGAGCTCGTTTATGGCATAATGCTTGACTAATGCACTGTTCTGAGTGGTGTATGAGATATTTCTTGAGTTCCCTTTCTGTCATGCACAGCCATACGCTGACCATCTTTCTTCTTTATGTCCAGAAGGATCAGGGATTACTGCTTAGACACGGCCCACATTTTCCCTCCTGCCACAAACTAACAGTCTCAAACATGCAGTGCAAGGTTCTCCCTTTAGATCTATCCTGGGGGTTGGTTATAACAAGGAAATTTTTTTTCACTTCAAGGTCCAACAGACAGTTCAACTGGTAAAATGGCATCCTTCAGTTTTTTCTGGAATTTTCAGACTGGCTCGGTCATCCTGGGAAGTTTTCCCTTCCAAGAAGTATGGCTGCAAGAACATTCTTGAACTGCAAGTGCCTGAGATGTTTTTCTTCTCTGTAGGGGGTTCTGTGACAAGGTAATAGTCCCGAGCTGTTACTCTTTTCCCTAGACCACATCTGTGGGTGTAAAACTAAAAGGTGTTTTTTCCTGGCCTTGAAGGATGAAGAGCAGACTGTCTCTGCCACATGCATGCCAGTCCTGTTTTTTGATCCATTGAAAACACTGAACATTATCCACTGAAAACAACCTAGTGTTATAACTTGATGTGTCTGTCACTGAAGGGGATACAGAACTTCTGTCAGCGTGCTGTGACAGGAATGCCTGTAGCCTAATTTGGATTAATAAATATTATCTGTTTGATTTTGTCAGCTTTAAGATTGACTTTCTCATGTATTATGAGAAAATTTTTGTTTCCAATTCTGAAAATGGTCACCTTTAATCCAGTCATGTCTTGGTGCTTTTCCTCTTGACATGAAGGAAATGTTCATGAACTGAACTCTGACCTTTTTCTTTTAGCAAAAGTGGCTCTAATGAGGCTTGGGAAAGCCAGACTGCTTCTCCCTGTTTCAGGGAATGTTCCTGAACACAAATGGGATTATTATTCTGTGTCGAAAGATCTAAACGAGATGGGGAAAGAGCCATTTTCCCATCTTGGTCATTTAGTTCAAGGTTGTTCCATGGTTTTTCAACTGGCATTTGTCTGTGAGACTGGCAGCCCCAGTTGTGCCACAGAACACACTGGGCAGAAAAATCACATAAGTCTCACCATCTTCCAGCCTGAAAGGGACTCAGGAAGAAGTCATTGCTGACACACCTGGTAGATGGAATAAAAGAGATTAATTTGGGGCAGGTGAAATTTGTGTATGATTTACAAAGGCATGTAGATTTTCCTAAGAAAATTTTAATTCCTGGAAAATCAGATGAGGATGATAGCTCTCTCTGAGGGTTGAAAAGACACTTTAATCCATATACTTGGGAGTTATTGTAGGGTTGCATCAGGTAATCTCATGCTTATGTATTTTCTGACAAATCAATAACTTTGGTGCACATGTAGCTGAAGAAGAGTGCAATGAGTCACATTCCTGCTGTTTGGCAGCAAGTAGCAGGCTCAGCACCGCTGGAATCAATGACATTTTCATTTGTGTGAGCCAGCATGAAATGTATCTTTGCTCATACCAAACTACATTAAAACGAAAATGCAAGGAAAAAAGAATGTGTTCAACAAATGAGCTGAATAATAGTGTAGGGAAATGTTTCTGCTGTAATTGTTTACAGTGGAAATAATCTTAGTGGTGTTTCACACATACATTGCCACAGAGAAGTTTTAAAAAAATCATGTATTGTTAGGATCTTTGGAAAATTAACATGGTTCCTAATCAAGTACACATCAGTCTTTTATCATTTGTAGAAACGATGGGGTTTTTTTAATAGATGTAGGCTAACATTAGCTTTTGATTTTGGATACTTTGAAATTTGATGTCCAATGCTACCCACCAGCCTTGGGCCAATTTTACAAGTTCATTGGGTATCTTAAATTTGGAAGAATGGATGCTCATTTTGAAGTGGAGCCTCTCAAAATTAATGGTAATTTTGAAAATGTTTGGTCATAATGTGCACGGTTAAACCAACAAGAGCTTCAGCTGTATCTTTTCCCAAGAGTTTCAAGATACAAGCAGGGTTTTTTTTAGTGTCTGGAAGGATCAATTTTTGTTTGACAAAATCTGCATCTTATACAAACTCCTTGCAGGTCTAGCTGCATAGTTGAGAATCCTGGCTGTTGTCTGCTTCCTCCATCTGTCTTCAATTCACCTGCCAGGCATGGAAAAGTTGGAAAGAAGGGGACTGTGTGGCTCACTTTCTAGGTCAGAAATCAGGAATTCTTGCTTCCCTTTTAGTTCTGTTGGTCTATTTCTCAACTTTTTTGTGTTCTACTGGTAACAATTTCTGAGTTTTGAAAATATTTTGGTCTTTAAAACTGTGCCTAGCTGCATCATCAACTCCTGGGTAAGCAGAAGAGCAGCAGTGTGCCCAGAACTGGTTGTTGTGTTGGTAAAAGAGCTGGGAAAACTGGGTTTGCAGGTTTCACACATAGAATCACAGAACTGGTCAGGTTGGAAGCAACCACAGTGGGTCATCTATTCCAACCTCTCTGCTCAAGCAGGGTCATCCCAGAGCATGTGGCAAAGGATTGTGTCCAGATGGTGCTTGAATATCTCCAGCAAGGGAGACTCCCACAACTTCTCTGGGCAATCTGTTCCAGTGCACAGTCACCTGCACAGTAAATTTCTTCCTCATATCCAGGTGAAACTTCCTGTGAATCAGTTTCTACCTGTTGCCTCTTACCCTATTGCTTGACACCACTAAGAATTATCCTGGACATCCCTGCTTTAAATATTTATACACATTGATAAGGTCTCCTTTCAGTCATCTTTTCTCAAAGCTGAACAGGTCCAGCTCCCTCAGCCTTTCAAGTGATCCAAGACTCATCATGGGCTTGTTTTCTCTGCCACTTCTGACCTGTCTAAGTTGTTCTCTGAGTCCTGCCTAGTGCCGCCTTTTCTAGTTTCTGCCTGCTCTAGTTTCTGCAGAAGCCCTGAATTAATCTGTCTGGGCTTTTTGTTTTACTGCTACACCCACAGTATTTAAAATACCCTGAACAACCCCAAACCAAAAGCAAACACCTGGGTACCATAGGAATATAAGTCCTGTTGAGCCTTGCACACACTTTGTACAGTATTATTCCTTGATATTCAAGTGGTCTTGCCTTGTATGGTACAAAGTGATTATGACTACTGACATTCCCAAAATTGAGGAAACAACTGTTATCCCACTTGTACTGTCTATAGTGAGATACTGGTATGCAGGATACACTAGATTCCACTGAGCTGATCTCTCTCCACCACACTCTTACACTACAGATTCTCTTTGTCCCCGGAAGAATTACTTCTGAATTAATTTTATACAGTTTTGCAAAACATCAGAATCTCTATTATATCAGAGTGCATTTTCTTCTAAATCAGTAATATAGATTCATTGAAATGTTGGCCTGGAAGGGACTTTTTGTCTACTTGCTCTATGCCACTGTGCTGTGCATAATAAGTGTACCTGTATTCAAAGTCATGCCTGATCATTCTCTGAGTGTTTATTAAAATATATGGTGAGGAAGAAGTACATGTGTTTTTCTCTTTGATATAAAGAAATTTTCCCTCTCATCCAGTTGAAGGGATGAGAGATGTCTGCTTTGTTAGACAGTAAGTTTATTCCTCCTTATTCTCCTCTGAAGGACATGGGAAATACTACTGTCCTTTACAATAACCAAAAATAAAGTCAATTAAAATGATTCTGATTTCAACACCTCTTGATATGCTGTATTTTCTTCTATATATAATTTTTATTCCTGTTTTACAGACTCCTCAGGACCTCACCTGAGACCTTGTTTGTGTTGGACAAACCAGAATAAAACTGAGTAATTGCATCTTGGGGTATTGCTACTTCATCTGAAAATGGGATTTACCTTTCCCCACCATTGCACTGCTGGCTGGTACTATCCCTCCCAATTTTATTTTTTCCTTGCTGCTACTGTAGCTAGTTACATCCAGCTGTCCTTTTACCAAGAAGTGACCTCGTGGTTTCTGCAGTATGAACTGACTGTTCCCAATTCATTCCATCTTAGCTGCTGACTGAAGTAGCAATTTTGGTGCCAAGCAACTTGGAGTCAAGGTGACTTGTCACAGGCTCCAGCAATTAGCAACATTGGGTGGCTGCTTCTACGGAACCACTAGAGAAGATTTCACAGGCAGGATTCCTGGCAGCAGGTAACGCCATGGGCACATCCTTCCCCCACATGGACTCACAGGTTGTTGACAGCCTCAGAGCTGGGATCCTGTGTCCATGCAGCTCAGCACAGTGAAGGCTGAGCTGAATATAGACAAGGCTTTCACCTTTCACTGTGACCCCTGTGTGAAGTTCAAGAAGTTGACCAGATGGGTGAGCAGGTTGAGAGTGGAGGAGGAGAGATGCCAGGTTGTGCCCTGGAGCCAGAGGTGTGTGATACTTCCCTTAATCTGATTACAGTTACAGTTCCCACTCGCAGCCTAACCTGACCTGTCTCCTGCCATGTTTTCAGTCAGCTGTGCACTCACAAATAGGCAGTGGTGAGCTTCTGTCATCTCCACACCCTCTTCCCAGGCACAACAGGCTGAGAAAGCTGGGGCTGTTCAGACCTCATAGAAACCCTCCAGTACCCAGGGGACCTACAAGGAATCCAGAGAGGGATTCTTTGTTAGGAACTTTCCTTTTAGGAACATCCTTTGTAGTGATAGGACAAGGAATAATGGGTTCAAATTGAAAGGGGAAATTTAGGCTGGATGTTAGCAAGAAATTCTTTACTGTGAGGGTGGTGAGGCACTGGAACAGGTTGTCCAGGGAGGCTGTGGGTACCCCAGTGTTCAAGGCCAGGTTGGATGGGGCTCTGAACAACGTGGTCTGGTGGGAGGTGTCCCTGCACAGGGCAGGGGATTTGGGACTAGATGATCTTTAAAGGTCCATTTCAACCCTTAACATTCTAATTCTATGACTGGTTCTATGGAAAATTGGCCAGGCACTGCAATCAGGTCAAACATGGTCAAGATGGAGGGGCAGATGGCATCTGGCAACACTGGATTAAAAAAAAAAAAAAATTAAAAAAAAAAGATGGAAATGTGATGTGCTTTAAGAAATGAGAGGCAAGATTTTGTACAAAGGAGATGCAGAGAATAAGAGAAGACCTGGATTTGAGACCTAGCGAATAAGAGAAGAATGGGAAACGTTTTAAACTGCCAACAACAAATGCTTGGAAGACCAACAGGCAATAATCACTGCTTTGGGTTAGTCTTGCTGTGATAGCTGGTGTTCCTGTGGCTGGTGAGTGCCTGCTGTTGGTCTCTGTAAGGTCCAGTTCTAAGGGTGGAAAGCTTTTGTCCTGCCTGTGTGCCCTGCAGCCTGGTCTGCCAAAAATCCCAGAGAAATAAAAAAACCAAATCCCAGAATCACAGACTGGGTTAGGTTGGAAGGGACCACAGTGAGTCACCTGGTCCAACGTCCCTGCTCAAGCAGGGCCATCCCAGAGCACATTGCACAGGATCGTGTCCAGACAGTTCTTGAGTATCTCCCGTGAGGGACCCTCCGCATATCTCTGGGCAACCTGTTCCAGTCTGTGGTCACTCCACAGTAAAGAAGTTTTTCCTCATATCCAGGTAGAGCTCCCTATGAATCAGTTTCTGTCTGTTGCCTCTTGTCCTATTGCTTGGCACCACTGAGAAGAGCCTGGATCCATCCTCTTGGCACCCTCCCTTTAGATATTTCTACACAAAAGACAAAGCAAAATAAGTCCAGCCAGCAGCAGCAATAGCAAGTACCACCAACACCAGGGACAGAGCTGCCGCTCCTGTGGGCAGCAGCATTACCTGGCACACTGTTATCTCCTGCCAGGGGGATGGCACGGGGACAGCCTGTTCCTGCTGTGATGGGGAGAAGCAGAACCTGCGTTTGCAGACATCCCTCACTTGGCGTGTGTTGGTGTACTCGTGCGGTCGATGGCCGGCGGAGTTCTCAGTGCCCCCAGTCGGTACCTGTTAGTCACAGAAAGTCACAGAATCACAGAGTATGCTGAGATGGAAGCGACCCAGAAGGACCGTCGAGTCCAACACCTGGCCCTGCGCAAGACACCCTGAGATTAACACACCGAGTGAACCAGCGAATAAAACTAATGACAATTCAAAAGGGACTGGGGTGTTTTTTCGCCGGCTGCGGAGGCGGAGGCTCAGCTGGGCCGTGGCTCCAGCTCGGTGCCGGCTCGGGGTCGGGAAAGGCCGCGCTGCCGGGCGCAGGGATGGCGGCGGCGCACCCGGAGCGC
>VZTN01005804.1:102681-196191 GCA_013400515.1 Erpornis zantholeuca
TTTGTTTTGGTTTTTTTTGTTTGTTTGGTTTGTTTTTTTTTAAATTTGATGGTATCAGTTTTCTCTTGAAGATGTGATTTTCATTTATTTTTTTAATTTATTTGCTGGACATGGCTAATGCAAGTTAAACAACTTAGTGGCATTTTCTGTTCAAATTAATACTGTTTTTATTGGAAGAGGAGACCATCTCAGACTACCAGTCTACTTCCACATAAGTACTACTTCCTACTCTGCAGGATAAAGCCATATAAATGTGTGTGTTTAGATAAGAATTTGCCTGTCTTTTTGTTCTTCTTGCAGTACCAGTTAGCAGATACCTCTGCTTTAATCTTGCCTGCTTGTGAGGTGTACAAGCAAGGTGTTGTTATTTTGGTTGCTAGTTAAAGTGCAGGTGAAATTAATATTAAACAAGTTAATCAGTCTCTATGTGTAGTTCCATATATTGTGGAATTGTGACATCTGGCCAGTGGCTCTTTCCTGCTAAATCAAGTTTAGATAGAACTGAACTATTCCGTGCAAATAGTCATGCTACGGCTTGATAATGCATATTAGAAATGTTTCATGGTGCAGGCTAATGGTTCTTTGTCTCAAATAAGTACTTTGTAGTGCTGATATGGGAAGCTTGTGTTTGAAAATAAGTGGCAATTATCAAATAGGGGTTTTGGTTGCAAAAATAATGTAATAATCATGTGTCAGTACTCAGATTTTATGATACATAAATCAAATGGGCTATAGTGAAGCAATTTAAAATTGTTCTGTGTTCTGTATATTACCAAGGCCAAGATTTTAGAAACAATCCACTAATTTTGTGTGGCTTTGTAATTTTGTCCTAATTTTCCTCATATTTGGGGTATAAATTTTCAAAGGTCCTGAACATTCACAGCTGTAGTCTGGTTTAGTCAATTCAGATGTGGGCTGCTAATTACTGAATACTGTGGTCAGTAATTGCTCACATATTGGATATTAGTCCTAAACTGGGATTTTTCTATTGTAGAAAGCAAAATTGCAATCCCATTGTTGGTGGGGGACCACATTTTGTGGATTTCTTTGGAAGTTGTTCTTGAGCTTGTGAAGCAGCAACTCTACAGCTCCCCTGGAGTCCCTTTACCGTTTACCTTTAAGGAACGGGGCTTTCAGACCTGCAGTGATCTTCAGACTGAGACCCTGAGAGGCTGGACCTGGGAACTGAGGTATTTCATTGGAAAGTAAGGGTTGGTGCCTCTGCCCTCTCAGCTGGGATACTTTCTTGTGGGCACTTACCCTGAAAAAGTGTTCTGCCAAGGGCTGTAGAATAAACAGAAAAAAATACTGGAGTTTCAAGAGGGGAACCTTCCCTGTTTAGGTTACAAGGTATCCAAGGCAGCAGAAAGCAGTAAATACAGTTACTTCACCAATTTAGCTCATTAACTGTTTCTTTACAGCTGCAGAGAAGTTTCTTTTTTCTGAGGCTGAGATGTTTTTTGTTTTCCTCTTGTCAGAAATGAAGCAGCCTTAGTTAATTACCTGTGTATCTGTGCCTGTGTCCCTGGAACCAGGCACAGCTAAACTTGTGAACATATAAACCTGTAAACTTGTTTTGGGATGGTAAATTGCCCTTGATTCTTGGAGATTACAACAAGCCATATTAAAGGTGGTAATGCTATTGATTAGGTGTAGTCGTGTTCTGTGCTTGTGCCAGAAGATATCCTCTGGGAGTTTAGCCTGGAGAAAAGGAGGCTGAGCGGAGACCGTATTGCTCCTCTACAACTACTTCAAATTAGGCTGTAGCCAGGAGGATGTTTGTCTGTTCTGCCAAATAACAAGTGATGGGACAAGAGGAAGTGGCCTCAAATTTCACCACTGGAGGTTTAAATTGGATACTAGGAAAAATTTCTTCACTGGAAGGGTTGTCCCATATTGGAACAGGCTGCCCAGGGAAGTGGAGGAGTCACAATCCTTGCAGGTATTTGAAAGATGTATGGATGTGGCACCTAGGGACATGGTTTAGTGGTTGCCAGCACTGGCTTAAGGCTTGGACTCAGTCTTGGGGTTCTTTTCCAACCTAAATGATTTTATATGGATCCTAACTTTTTTTTTTTCTTTGTTGCAGCTGCTGTTCAAGCTAAGCTCTGTCTGTACCTACTTTGATCCTCACTCATAGTGTTTTCACTGTAAAGTTCTAAAAAAAGCATCATGCACCAAGATCCTGGCTGGCTTTAATCTGATTTCCTTGATGCTGGTCGGAGCGAGTGCAGTTCTGTGCTCAGCTCACCATTTGTGTGCCTGGAGGAGAACTTTACTCTTTAGGTCAATTGCATATTCCCAAACCTTTCAGGGTGACAAGAAGCTAACACTGTAGACCTTGCATGGTAGCTTTCCACAGGGAATGCTGACCTAATGAGTATTTTATTTTGTATTTTCTCCACAGGTGTTTTGTGCTGACAAAAAGCCCAACGTGATCCTTTGAGTAGCCCAAGCTGTTTTCATCCGAGAGAGGAGAACTTGAGCCACTGTCTTATGCTGGTACTGCAATGCTGAGTTCTAGCTCGACCACTGTGAAGAATCTCCCTCTGAAGAGGAGGCTCTGTTTCCTGCTGAAACTTGTGTGCTTTGTCAGCTCAGTGTTAATATTTTGTGAATTTTTAATTTACTATGTGGTAATATTTCAATGCCGATGGCCAGATGTGAAAGGTGGAACTCACATGAGTGAAAAAGAAACTTCAGCTTCAGTCCTAAAGGCCATGATTTTAGCTGATACACATTTACTTGGTGAAATCAAAGGACACTGGCTGGATAAACTAAGAAGGTAATTATTAATTTTTTTGAACAATCTCTACCCAGTTTTTAGAGTTTTTAGTAGTAGCTAATGGGACATTAATTTGCTGTTCCATTAAACAGCAATTCATTAGAATTGTAATGAAAAAATAAACAAGCTGGTATTACATCTGTCATGTGTTGGTCCTGATTGTATTGTGGTGGAATTACCCACCAGGTAAGACACACCTACAATCCTTACACCTGATTTCTAAGTATTTAATTTGAATTTCATCATATATTTTCATATTGCAGTCTATAGGAGCCATTTTCCCATTTCCATTGCCAGGCTCTGTCTGTGTATTCAGAGTTGAGGATCCAGAGGTAAGGCAGTGATAGCAGGCAGTGATTCCCTGTATTTTCCTTTCAGGGAATGGCAAATGGAGAGATCTTTCCAAACTGCCTTATGGTTACTGCAGCCAGATATTGTTTTTATTTTGGGAGATGTTTTTGATGAAGGAAAATGGAGCTCACCTCAGGTATGACATCATCAGCTCTCATTTAAAAAAATGAAGATTTGTTGAAGGAAATGGATGATGGAAGGAAGCAGATTAGGTATGCAAGGCTTTGTTTGTTTCTGCCACAGTTGTCCTGTTGGTAGAAGTTTCTAGTCTTTTAGATAGGAGTTGAAATGTTGTGATTTTCCTTCATTTTTAGTAGTACCTTGACAGTTTTGCCCCTAATATAAAACTTACAAAACGTAAACATCTCAGTTTGTGCTTCTGTGTTAACATACTTGTGATAGGCTGGATGCCTAACAAAGCTGCCCTATCACTTCCCTCCTCAGATGGAGAGGGGAGAGAAAATGCAAAAGAGACCCTCCTCCTTCATTGATCTTGCTGTCTGCAGGGCTTCTCCTCTCACAAATTCTCACTCCTCTCTCTGGCTGCAGTTGCAGTTTCCTTTTTTGCCACCTTCCTAATTCTGTTATCCCAGAGGCACTATCAGCCTTGGCCTGTGGTGGATCCATCTTGGAGCCAGCTGGCACTGGCTCTGTAGGACACAGGGGAGGCTCCCAGAGAAGCCACCCCTGCAGCCTGCCCAGTACCAAAACCTCGCCATGGAAACCCCTACAAAACCAGTATTCCTCTTTGATGCTGTGGAACAGCACTAATTTCTCCTTATGATTTTTCCTGCAGGCCTGGGCAGATGATGTGAGGAGGTTTCAGAAAATGTTCAGGTATCCAGTTTCTATGGAGCTGGTGGTCATCGTTGGGAATCACGACATTGGATTTCATTACGAGTAAGTCTTGTCAGTGAAAGGAGCACAAAAGTGCTGGGAATGAAGTGGCAGCATGCCCACAGTGACTGGTGCTGTGTCTGAGGGACCTGTGCTGTGCTTATACGGAAGCTTTTTGATCATGATCACATTAGAAAGGGTCGTAGTTTAGAGTAAGGCCTGTGCACAAAACAGGTTTATGCTTCTCTGACCATGTGAGGGCTGTTCAGAGCTGATCCTTCTGCATTGACATGGAATTCTTGAAGCTGCTTTTCCTTGTATTGGGTCTTCTCCTTAGAAAAGTGACTGAGCTTATTTCCACTCCTGTTAGCACAGAAGAGTCTAAGTGCCCTCACTGTGCTGGTGCTTGCACTGGTGGGAAGGGTGGGAGGACACTAGGGGTGTCACAGCATCCCTGTGAGTTTCCTGAATGGTTGTGTCAGCTGGAAAATGGAGCAGCAAGCTGCATGAATACTCAACAAACTGTAAAGCAACCGTATCTGATGAGTTCCAATGGCAATTTCTTACCTCAGTTGTATTTTTGCTCTGTGACACAGAATGACTACTTACAAGGTAAATCGATTTGAAAAGGTTTTCAACTTTACTTCAGGAAAGCTGATAACTCGGAAAGGAATAAAGTGAGTATATTTAATTTTTTTCTAGCTAAATAGTGCGGGAATGCTTAACTTAGAACCTTTTAAAATTTTTTTAATCATTTACCTTATGAAGTGTTAAACCCCAAACATTTTGTATACACCTGTGGCTTGATATGGACTGGAAGCTGTACTTAGAGCTAGGTCAATTGTAACAATTTCCTTTTAAATGGAAAAGTACTGTGGAGTCAGAATCCATTTCTGTGGTTTGCCTTTTATACTTCCTTGCAGCTGGTAATGAGCCATGGCTGTAAACATAGCAGGATTCATATAGGAAACACAAACCAACCCCCTCTGTGTTTACAAATTAGGAGTTTCATTAATTTTAATAACTTCTTTAGTCTGCAGTACTTAACCCTTGTTTGAGGAATTCGGGAACACAGCAGTTGCGTGTGCGCGGTTTTTCCACAAGGTGGGGTAATAATGCACAAGCTGATTTTGGCTAAGAGCAGACCTCGGTGCAGTTTGTCCCCGTGGCTGCAGTTGCCTGCTGTGTGCCCTGTTACCTCCAGACACCGTGCAGGAACCCGATGAGGGAATGCAATAGTGGGTTTGTGGAAAGGTTCAGTTTAGAAAGGGAAGGCCCACTGCCACTCTCTGTTTGGCATGTGTGCCCTCGGGTTGTACTCACTTCTGGAACCGTGAGATTCAAAACCTACAGGTTTACAGTGGTTCTCTTAATTAAAGAAACATTAGAAATGTTTAATTAAAAATTCTGAACAGGTCTGGAAATGGTTGTGTCTGTTTTAAGAAGATCTCTGAGCTTCATGAATGCTCATGATAAGCTGCTGCTTATCATGCAGATGTGGGGTCCTCTAGATATGTATTTCAACTGTTTAAAAAATGTCCCCTTTGATAAAACAGCACAGCAGAATTCTTGCATGCAGTTGCAGGATTGTATATCTGGTATCCATTAACTGCAGTGAGCTGCACTACTAAGGATATGTTCCTTGATAAACTATTTTACAACAAATGTGTGGTATAAAAGCAGCTTAATTTGCTAAAAGAGAAATTCTTTTTACTATTGACTAGTATCTCTTAAGTGAAGGCATTCAGCTCATTTTTGTCATTTAAACAGACTGAATTGAACTAGGGATATATCTCAAGCTGAATGCGTGACTAAATGGGTGTGAATCTTGTGGCAGAAGTTC
This sequence comes from Erpornis zantholeuca, assembly GCA_013400515.1. NCBI lineage: Eukaryota > Metazoa > Chordata > Aves > Passeriformes > Timaliidae > Erpornis > Erpornis zantholeuca. Next base: position 108,498 of record VZTN01005804.1, read on the forward strand.
AAAGTTGATTTAAAATCTACAGGAAAACCTTTTATTACAAATAAGAGCCTGTTTCGTGTGTCAGAATGTACAAAGTTTTTTTCATGTACCAAAAAGTACAAAACGAAGTTTGTTCAGGGCAGTCATCAAAATGCAGTGCTGTTCTGCTTTTCAGTTGGTCTGAAGAAATCCAATGTCTTAAATTCTGTCTCTGAGGTCTAAACTGTGTGGGGAGAGAAGAAAGTTCTCTTTTCCCTCAGAATTTAGTTTAGTGATGAACTTCTAACATTCCACTAGAAAACAACTTAAGTATTAGTTTAAAATATAAAAAAATCTGGAAATATAACCATGAAGCATAAGGTACATTGTGCAACCTAATAATTAACAACTGTATAAAGGAGCCAACCAGGCAGAGACAGGGCTGTGGTACACATACTCAGAGGAGGACTTACAGCACACAATTTCAGGAGCTCTTACATTCTGCTGTTTTGTTGAGCTGTGTCCAACTTAGGAACACTTGCATTTTATAAAATGAAGTTTATCCCACACGTGTGCATGAACAACAAATGCTGTCCTGTCCTCCCCACTTCTCTTCACCCACCCCCTGGTATTTTGCAGCTTTGTCCTGGTGAACAGTGTAGCCATGGAGGGTGATGGCTGTGCTGTCTGCCGTACCACAGAGGCAAAACTTGTGGCACTTTCTCACAAACTGAATTGCTCGCAGCAGGTAAGAGATTGTTAAGCATGTGATTACAGCCAGCAACTCCTCTGCCACAATGGGATACTGATACTGTAGCATAGTCAGGATAGAACCAGAATCTCCTTAAAAAAATCTGCTTCCAATTCACATTGCATCTTGTTAGCAAGTCTTTCTCCCCCTCATATCCATCTTAACCATTTTTACCTAACTAAATAAACTTTGCACTATTGGTGTGAACTTCCTTGTCAATGCTGCCAACAGAGTGTCCCTTCCTCAGTTCCTCTGTAACCCTCCCTTTTACTCAAGATACCTAATCCCGCATTTATATTTATGGATATTATTCTGTTTTATAGCTTTCAAGCACATTCTTTTAGTAACCTGATTCTACTGCAGTCCTTTCCTTGCAGCCTAGTAGTATTAATTGTATTTTTTCATCAAATCCAATTGCTTCTTGTATTTCCTTCCTCTTCCCTTTTTCATAGGCTGACTGGATGCAAAGTAGGGAGCGTGACTGACTGGGCTGGCAGTCAATCAGGAAACCAGTTCCCAATGGAAAAATTGCCAGACTCTGTCTCGCTTGGGCTGCCCTCAAACTCCTTTGCCTTGCTGGTGCAGAGATCCTACTGCTGCTTTCTGCAGTCAGGAAGAGCACAGCTGTATTTCCAGCATGTACAGAGTGGGGAGTTGCACCAATCCACAGTAAAACTCCTACAAGTTCATACAGTGGGCAGTATTTAAACACTGCTCTGAACTAAACTGCTTAGCAAAAAACCAAAGCCAACAGCAACCCCATCCTCCCTAACCCCTTAAAAAGTGGCTATTGCTTAATTACCTTCACCTATTGGCTTGATTTCATTCACAGAAACCAAATCATTCCAACAAAGGATGCAGTGATGTGGAAAAGCTTCCAGCTTCAGAACCCATCCTTTTACAGGTGTGTTAGAGGTGGGGTGAGGTGACACATTGCCATGTTTTTGTGGATTTATTACTGTTCCAGAAAGGCTGGATCATTAACCACTGATCATTGCTTTTAATTACTCCCAGCATTACCCTCTCTATCGGAAAAGTGATGCTGAATGCACTGGAGAAGATTCTGCTCCTCCAGAGGAGAAAAACATCCCCTTTAAAGAAAAGTATGATGTACTGTCTCAAGAAGCATCACAAAAGGTTTGATTTCTTGGGAACCTGAGTGGCAGTGGGGGGGTGACAGAGGGACATGAGTGTAAATAGAAATAGATTAAAAAATTGTGGTAAGCCTTTTGGCTGAGACAAATGGAGCACAGCTGTTTCTGTCTAATGGGGCCTGTGAGAGGCTGCTTGCTAGAGCTGCTCCCCTGAGGATCCTCACCACCATGGCCTCGGTCCTGCCAGGTTTCCCAGGTACAGCTCCTGCGTCCTGGCACTCTTAAATCTGCTGTGGTGCCATTATCTCCAGCATTCTGTACTTTCTGTACTGTGTAAATTATTGACACACCTGATATGAAGCCACAGTTTTTTCCAACACTTTGAAAGCATCGCTTTTGCTGAATTACTAACTACAAGAAAATGTAAAGTATTCCCTAAAAACTTAAAGGTCATTATTTCTTTCCTTCTGCATAAATGTCTTCACTCAAAGATTGTCAGTACAAGATTCTTTCTTAGATGAAAAAACAGCATTGCTTTACTGAACCTGAAGTTCTTCTCTTTGTGATAGCCACAGCATGCTGTTGGCATTTGTTCTTCTGATCTGTATGACCAAAAAAAAAAAGCCCAGTACTTGGGATCAGGGCCTAAGGGGTGTGACTGATACTGCAATACTAACACATTTCTTACTGGAAAACAGAAATTTACAGAAAATACTTTGTAAGAGTATTAGAATTGCCATAATTTCATTCTGTTCAAAGAAAAAAAACGGGTTTTTAGGCTCAATTTCTTTTTAGCTGTGACTTAATTTCTGTGCTTTGCCATTTCATGTTCTAGCTGCTATGGTGGTTTCAGCCCCGTTTGATTCTCAGTGGGCACACTCATAGTGCTTGTGAAGTGCTGCATGCAGGGAAAGTTCCAGAAATCAGCGTCCCGTCATTCAGTTGGAGGAATAGAAACAATCCTAGTTTCATTATGGTAAGTTTTAATTTTTTATTTTTGTCAGATAACTTTCATAAATAAATCAACATGGCAGTCAGCTATATTTTAAAACTGATTCTACCTGTAAAAATGAAAAATTTTTAAAAAAAATTGCCTACCCACCCAACCCACTCAGTACACTGCATCCACTTTATAAAGTACATCTGTGGGAGCCACATGTTCTGTGTGGTACAAAGCAATGCTGTTAAAGACCTAATTAGTATCTGGGTACATTTTCTTAGAAAGAGGGTGCATTGTAAACTATTGACTTGTAAAAATAATCAGTATTGTGCACTGAACAGTAGAAAGACCAGTTTGGCTTGGCTGATTCACCAGCTATGAAAACAAGACTGTATCCACCTCAAACTCTTTTGCACGGTGATCATGGTTTTCAAACGTGTGCATTAATGCAGTGAAAGTGTTTGTGATGTGCCCACAGTCTGCCTCCTCATTGCCAATTCACATTTTATACAGTGTGTTGGTTATGCTCATGCAGGCAGTTCCAGTGCTCAGTAAATCCTTAGAGGTAAATCAATTAGTTCCCCAGTTCAAAAATAAAACAGAACTCTTAGAAACTTGGAGTAAGAAGCAAAACCTACAGTCTGTTTACAGAGTAGTCTGTGACTTGGAGGGGGAAATCTTTTATGTATGTTTTACTGCTGTTGAGTTTAGGCTGCCTAATACACAGATAACCCCAAACATTTAAATTCATTTTATGCAACTGTTAACATTTGTTGTTGAAAGTAGTTCTGTTTATTCCATATTCCTGAGAGTAGCTGCCTTCAAACTACACACACTCTCTGCACACGCCAGACAGCGCATCTTCACTGCAAAACAAGAGGTTGGCTAATTAAAGTTGCATCCCCTTCAGTACTGTTTTAACTCCTCAGCCTGGATCCGTTGTAAACTTGAATTTAAACTGCAAAGTCATGCCAAAACCCAGCAAAATTCTCTGTTGTTGAAGTTCCTATTCCTAATTTGCATTAGCCAACGTGTGTTTTTGCAGCATGTACTGGGTAAGGAGGAGGGCTTGGGGGAGGAAGGGGCACATTCACAAAACCTAACTTTAGCCTGGAAAGGCTCCTTCCAGGTAGATTTACAGCAGCTAAAGTTAGGCTTCTGTTGAAGGCAAATCAGATGAGGAGCCCAGCTCTTTGTTTATGCTAGATGGAAAGATTGGTCTCTGGGCTAATCTTGGCCTGTGAATATTCCAGTTAGTGCCCAGGACTGCAAGGTATGGACTCTTCAGCCCCCTGGAGAAGGCACTGGTACTAGGAAACTGGCCCCAACCCTTGCCACCCAACACAGGATTTAGAAACTGGGGATCTGACAGCTGTGGTGGTTACTCCTGATTCAGAACCCACGGTAACACAGCAAAGTGACAGTCTTCATTTCTTTTCCAGGGCAGCATAACACCAACTGACTTCTCCCTCCAAAAATGCTTCCTTCCGTATGAGAGCAGAGTCTTCATTATCTATTGTGCAGCAGGTGCTCTGCTTGTGATCCTGGTACTAGCTCATGTTCAGCTTCTCACTCCACCGTTTTATTTTGCTCAGCGTTTAATCAGTAAGCATAAAGCAGTATGAAGAGCCAGACATCTGCATTCAGTCACTGAAATACCAAAGCTGAGAACAGTCAAACATCAGACTATATTCATGCCAGCAAATAACCTAATTTGATTGCTAGTCTGAAGGCAGGTTGCATTTACACATACCATAGAAGTCCTATACAGCTGATATGACTACTACAGGATAAATAATTAACTGAAATGAACGTTTCATGCTGTACAAAAATACTGTATTCGACAATCAAATGAGTCCTTTTCCTGCTATAATTTTTGTATCAAATATGTATATTAAAAGTGTAACTGTACATTATGTAAATCCTTTAGCCTCATCACTTGTTTGCACTTGTGTCTTACCCTGGTGGAGGCTGATTCTTGCAAACTGGAAATGTTTCTCTGTTTTATTGCTGCATGGCCCTTTAAATGTCATACTTGTGTTTGTTAGGGTCAGGCAGAATCTGGATGCATCAGCACTGAGAGATGCAGATTTCCATAACCTTTTTAGGGTGCCATGTGTAAGGGACTGTGGTTTGGGACAAGAAATCTTCTGGTTCCTGACACAGTAAATTGTTAGCTGACTATAATTTGCAGTTATCCATCTACCAGACAACAAGGGGAAGAAGCTCGGGGATCCAGTTTGCTGATAAACACTTGAAAACTGCTTAAAAAAAATTAGGGTGACACCTCAAGCTGCTGCTTTCAAAAAGATGTGCTATGATGAGCTTAAAAAAAGAGGGCCCTATTGCATCCCAGAGATCTGTGTGGTGAGGGGCCCTCCAGTTGCCAATCTCCTGCAAGAAGGAAGGTCAAATACAGCTGCAGTAACATCATCCTATGCCTTGGCCCTCGGTCTACAGACAGGGATAGGAATGCATGTTATTTTACATTCCACAAGTCCTGTTGACTTTAGTGTAGTGTCACATTTTGAATTGCACTGGCTCCTCTGTGGGGAGGCCACCAGCTGTGCCACAAAGATAAAATCTGAGCTCAGTCTTCACTGTATGGGGAAAGGTGGGACAAATCTACTGCTGCTCCCCACCCACCCCAGAAAAAACAGAGGGACTGCTTCACACCAGGACCAGTTTTCCTGCTGATGTTCCTGCAGAGGCTGGGAGCTCTAACTTGAACTCCTGGGTTGGGGTTAATTTAAAAAAAAAAACTATCTTTTGTTATTCATTCTATTACTTTCTTTGGCATGAGATTTTTGGGAATTTTGTTTACTATTAGCTTATTCCACCCAGCCTTTCACTTTTTGGGAAATATGACTAAATTGGACATACAGATTTCTGGGAAGAGAAAATGGTCATATTATAGTATCTAAAATGGGATTGTTTTATATTCAACTGGAAACAGGTTCTCAATTGGTCTGTAGCCTGAATTTAAAAAGATGACTGATTTGGGTTTGTAACTAATAACGATACAGTAAAAAGTTAATAAAACCTGCTGATTTATATGCCAGTGTGGGGACTGTGTTAGCTCTTCATGTCTCCCTAAATTTAAAATGAAGTGGGGGGAATGGTCCGAAGTGTGGTAAAACACTCTAGAAAGTAATGTAGTCTAACGCTTCTCTAGGTTTCTGTTATTGCAACTGTAATTTTAGACATTTGTACAGGTTATCTTGGACACAGGAAAAGTATATAGTCACAGACATAAAACACCTATGTATAAAATATAAAGCAGTGTTATAGTTCCTAAAAAGGACATGCCTTATTGCTACAGCAATTCTTGCTTTTTATATATTGTACTGTACCACAACTTGTTTTGAGAATGTCATTTGCATAAATTATTCAAGTTTGAGAAATATTCACACATTTTGATTCTACAATATTCAAAATAAAACAATTTTCTAATGTGTCTCTTTATTAAAAGAGAAATAAAAATGTCATCTTGTAATTCTCTTAGGCCAGACACAAGGGTTTATACACCTTTTTTTTTTTTCTTATCTTCTTTCTTGCTATTTACTTGCACAATGAAAGCCGCTGTTGGTACAAAGATTGAAGAGCTCTATATAATGGTGCTTTACACATTCACAATCGGTCTGTGCAATTGTGAAGTTCTATGAATGACCAAAGAATTACCAAACATATTTTCTAAATATAAAGGACGAAAAAAAAAAGGAAGAAAAAAAAAAAGAAATCCTTTTTTCCCATTAAAACAACACCAGGTTGCAATTTGGACACTTGAATGAATTCCAATGTTTTAAAGCTGAGACTTCAAAAGAGAAAGGCATGTTTGCTGCAACATCCGGTGACTGTAATACCTTACTTGGAAAGGTAAGTGGTTAATTTGCATAATTTATAATTTTTATACTAAAGAGCATTTTTATATAAACCAGAAAAAAACCCCTAAACTCTACAGATAAAGTTCTTACCTCCAGTCACTGCTGCAGGTAAGGTTGACATCAAGCTGTACAGCGCAATCAAAAACATACTTACATCTTAGCTCATTTTACAGGTACAGCCATAATCAAGGCACAAAGATCTTCTACAAGTATTTTTCTTCAATAAAGTTGTACAAAATAATATTACATTTTACAGTCTGTACAATATAATAAACCAGCAGTAAAACAAAAAAATATATATAGGGAGAGGACTGTTGTCCAAGAATGATCAGAACTAAAAAGATCATTTGTGGACAGCACAAATAACATAAGTGAGGGTGGTAAATTTTCTGCCTAGATGCAACAGGCTGAAAAGTAGCTGTAATTCAAATGCCTGAGGTGTGCAGAGACACTTAGCTCCAAAACCCCAGAAAAATTGCTTTGTCTTCACTGTTCCTCTCATTATCTACTCTACTTCCTGTGCCAGTAACGGCTTAAAAGAGGAGGTCACTTTATCAGTTGACCTGCAACTCAGAAATGCTAAAAACTGTGACAGAGTAATAAATATTGTGGTGCTGCTACATTGTGTGTCTACTTCCTCAACAGTATTTAATAACCTGATACAAAGTGCATTAATCTTTTTTTCACCCATCAAGTACTCTTCAATGTCATGTTAAAAAGGAAACCCACACAGAGGGATAGGTATGACTTTAGTGTCATCCAGCTGACATACCGGTCTGAACTGAGGTTAACCTGCTGGAAAAAATTTAGCAGGTCACGTTCAGTTTAAAAAGAACAAAACCTAAGGGAACAGAGGTAGCCAAAGGGCTTAGTGGAATGACGAAGAAGTGGCATGTCAAAATAAAGCACAAAAGTTGTCCCAAAAAGCATGAAGGGAAAAGAACCCAAACTTGCTTCAAATCAGCTTTAAGGTTAACCAATTAAAAGTAAACAAAGTGAAGAGACTGACATTTCTATAGTATATTCTTCCACCCTGTGTGGGGTAGTATCAAGAGAAAGAGTAAGGAGCAAAGAATTTAAAACCACAGGTTCCACGGTGATCCCCCTCACAAGAGTTCGTACTGGCGGAGGTGCATCCTCTGAATGATGTCTCGACAGTCGTTGAACACTCTGCGGATATTTTCTGTGTCCACTGCACATGTGAAGTGTGGGTAGCAGTAATGCCGGCCGTCTCCGCTCGCTGTACTTATCCTCTGTGGAAAGAGGGACGCGAAAAGAAAAGGATCAGGTGCCATGCCACGAGAAGTTTCACATCTCAGCAGTCTACAGACTTACGGAGAACCAAGAACCCTGGGAAATCTGTACACAGATCACTAAAACAAGTAAACAAAAAGAAGGGAGCACGGTGATCTGGTCCAGTCTGAATGACAAATTTGAAATGCAGATGACAAAACGTTACGGATACTGTTACGGGGTCAGGACAGGAGTCCTGTGTGGAAGCCATCAATGCCATCCTCAGCTGCACGAGCTGTTGCCATTTGCGCATCACTGTGCAGCCAAATCTGTGCTGCTGACAGCTGTGCAGCCTGCCATGCAGCTGCCCCAGGAATTATTTTCTCTTCTTTTTTTGGTGCCATCATGTGGCAGGTTCCTGAACTCTTGTTTTAAATCAGCAACACAAAACCGGAACACTCCCAGTCGAGGAGCCAGCAGTGGCAGAGAACAGCACTCTACTGCTTCTGCTTCTTGTGTGAAGGCCCCTCAAGTTACTGTCACTTAGAGCACATATTAAGCCCGCTGAAGGCTTGGTATCATCAAGCCCAGATAAGCCCAGAATTTGGTGGGATTATCACCAGAGTGGCTGGGTTCACATAAAGTAATAAAGCATGCACAAATCCAGTAAGCATCAGACCATGCAGAATTACATTTTCTCAAAGCTACTGCACAACATTTCAGGTTCTAGCTTAAAGCTCCAGCATCACTTTGCCCATGATTATAATTTTAAAATGCCCCAGGATCTTAAAAAATACAGAAAAAAAAATCTTAATTTTTGTTCTGTATTACTATAGGACTGACAAATATAAATCCATTCTTGATCATCATTTTGCAGAATATAGATTGAATGACATGAAAGCAGAAGGTCAGTTTTTAGGGTAAGTGTTTTTGTAACTATTTTCTAAATTTTGTTATAAATTCCTCTGGCTAAACAACGAAAGACAGTGTTCTATCTCACTCTGGCTACACAATACATTTTTAACACAGGATTTATTTTACATGTAGGTTTGACTTTTTAAATACCTACAGCTACAGGTATGCAAAACTATAGACATTTAGAGGCCATGATTTACATAATTAGATCAACAAGAAATTACAGATTTTTTCCAGGTGATTTAGGTAGTACTAGTCATTCAACACTGACTAAACAGGGTGTTCATACACAGTCTAAAAATTATTTTCTTACCATTTTACTCTCAATACCTAGTTCAAGGCTTACCCTCATGAAAAAGAGTAATAACTGTCTGCTTGTGTTTATCATGCATTGATTTCACTCACGTCTATGGCAATAAGCTGCCCACAGTGTCCTGGTGACACCTGGTTACATACACAGCATGCCAAAGGATGCATTTTCAAAATATTAGAGGTTTGTCTATTTTTGTCACCTGACAGCTCTTGCAGTCCTCTAATTTGAAGATAAATGGAGAATTTTCACCCCTACTTGAAACTCATTTTGAATAGAACTGTGTTACTCAGCACCAATTCACAGGAGGAAAAAAAAATCCCCTGGGACACTGATGAAAGAACATTTGCTTTCCAGGTGGGAATATTTAATACTGGCATCCCTACACTGCAGAGGTCAGGATGACATACAAATTCAATGAAGACTGGTCTGTGTGCTTGAACAGCAGCTCCTTCACCTCCCAGATTTGGGTTTTGTAAAAACCAGCAGGGCAGGAACCAGAGGGGCCATGCCACTGTTCTAACAGGGGTCACACTGGGGATGTACTCAAACAAAACATGAGCAGCTGGGGAGCCCTGTGTGCAAAACACCAAAACAAGGCTGGGGAGCAGCCTCACCAAGGAGGGCACACTCACACTGCCTCCACGAAGAGTGGGGGAGGAGAAAGGATGTGCCCGAGCTGAAGGGCAGAGGATTTCCAAAAAGATACATTTCCAGGACCAGGAGATGCCCTTGCCAGCCCGGCCCTGAGGTGCAGGCATTGGCTGGGCTTGGGTCCAGCCATCTCTCCCGTGCTGCTCCCTGACTGAAATCCGACAGTTCCCATCCTTGCTGCCCAACTCTGAGGGGCCACAGCCCCCACACCAACCCTGAAACCAGGAGCTCACATCTTTTGTCTTTCTAATCCTCATATACTACTGTGTAGCAATAGTTATTGAAAACGTGGTCAATTTTAACCTCTTACTAAAATTCCTCACATTACAGGCTTTAAATTCACCACAGCCATTCTTAAAGCCAGGCAGAGTTTTAAGGGGTGCAGCACCATGGTGGTGATTGTCATGGATATCCATGGCTTATGCAGACCTGCTACCATGATAAAAATCACAATAAAGCATAATAAACCCATGTTTCTTTGAATCATGCATGAAAATTTAACAGAGTGGGACAATGAAAAGGTCATAAATCAAGAAACTTGGGAAGAAAGTATAAAGCAAAGCCAAGGCAGACAGGTAGAAAATACAGGCCTTTTCCTCCTGACACCTGGCTAAGGCCATCAGATCCCTATCAGCCTGTATTTCTCCTGTGCCCTTTATCACTCCTTCTCTGAAACCTCAGCCTTCTGCGTCTGACCATATGGAACCGGAAGTGACCATTTCCACTCGGCCTTCTCCCACCTCACCCTCTCCAGGCATGGCCACGTTACTCAGAGCATGCACAGCCTGTTCAGAGCCTCTGTGGGAGGGGTCGCTTGCAAGGCTCTCAATTCCAACAGCCCAAGAGTTCAAAGCAACTGTTTGGATGACTCCATCCTTCTGTTCCATGACACTGGCACAAAGCCAGGAGACAGACCTGTTACAGAGGAGATGCTCTCTGCCAAACCTGTGGCAGTTGCAGGCAAGTGAGGGAGAAGCTGTTCCAGCCCCACACCTAAACCCCAGGGACCGCCTGGCAGCTGGCAGGTACTGGCCCCAAGTGCTTCCCTTGCCCCTAGCACCCATGGAGGTTTATGTGGCTGCAGTGCCTATGCCCCCTCCCTGCTTCAGAGGTGGCCTCCTTCCGTAGCACCGGTGAGTCACTGCAGGTAAGGACCTCGCCCTTGGTGTGTGTTTTTAAATAATGAAAATAGATAAAGGTGGGGAGTTCCACACTGATTTCTTCATAAGTCACCTCTCAGAGCCACTCTCCTTCCAGACTGGATACTGTCACCTGCTTCACAGCATTCCAGCATTACCACAGGAGAGATTTGTCTTGAAGTGAGTTTTTTTGGTAACTCTTACATTAACACAGCGCAATCTGACCTTTTTTCTCAGGATCTGGAAAGCTAAGGTGGCTAGTGGAAATGCCCAAGGTGTGAACACAGTTAATTGCTTCTTGCTGTGTCAACATCTGTAAATCCTAACAATGCTCGTAAATGCATAATGACTTTAAAATTCTTAATTCTAACGACTCAATTTGTTATCTCAAACACACGCATATAGTTTCTACCAGAAGGGCATGACGGATGAGCTCTGGTTCTGGTCTCTGTTACTGCTCTGCACTGTGGAAACAACTCAGAATGAGTGAAGCCACAAGCGACACTGGATTAAACTCTCTGTTTCTGACAGCAGAGCCGGGCTGTGACTGTGTGCCCAACAATTGCTTTCACCTTCAAAATGTAAACACCACCTCTTCAGCTCCACCTACAGACGACACTTTAATTGCAAGAAAAATGTGACTACACAAGGAAATGTTCTTATGAAGCCTTGGTAGGGCCATGATACTAATCCTAAGGGGAGGCAAACCTCTGAACTGGCGTACCAGAAATCTTATTTAAGCATAAAATCTGCCTTTTTTTAAAAAAAAATCCTGCTTCAGCTGACCACTGCCAAAGTGCTTCGAGGAATGGAGGAGAAATGTAAAAAAGCCTGTTTGTCTATGCATGGACTGTACATGGCCATTCTAAGCACCAGCACTTACTGTGCGACAGTTTGCAGAGCAGGTGATTTTATATAAAACGGTCATAAAAATGTGCAAGCACTGAGGAAGGTTCTACAAGATGGGCAGCTGAAAAGAATTAGGGAATTGTCAGACATTGTCCTCTCTTCCTAGCTTTCTGCAGAACCCCATCAGTTTTCCCTAAATAAAGGATGCCATCTGTCAGTATTTCCTATGATAGAATCACACGTAAGATGAAAATTACTCACTAAAAACTCATCCCGGATGAAGAACTTGGCTCTTGTGACTTTGGGGTCTTCTCCTGCATCTGGTACTGCTGTTCAATTAAAAAGAAATTACATCAGAAACACAAAAACCAAACAATCACCTACTTGTAACAAAAGAAGCAGCCCTTCAGTATAGAAATTGAAATGTTAAATATTAGAGGCAATTCCCAGTAGGTAATTCTAAAATGAGCAGTACTGTAAAACCTGACTATGCGTACAACATATTTTAGGAACCTGAAAATTACTGAAATCATTGCAACAGTGTCATTGGTCATATCACAAAAAGGCTTACTCACATCCACAAGTTTGTTCATATAGATATAAAACAAGTGGGAGTTAGGGTTTATCTTTTGTCAGAAAATATGCCTAGAAAAAGCAGCTGAGCTGTTCAGTTTCTGCAGCAGAACAGCGTCTCCTGAAAAAAGCTCTTGCAGGCAGGAATGGGGGTTTAAAAATGGTTAGTCCAAGATTACACTTGGAAAAAATGATAGCATTGAAAGATCTTTTGATGTATATATATATAAAAATATATTTTATTTTCAGGCCCCAAGTCAGCAGAATACTTAAGACATATTGCCCATCAAGGGGTCTTGGACTACATTCTTGTTGAGCAGGAGACTTGTTGGTAAGTACTAACTGTTTGTTGGTAGATGAAGTTGTCACTGTCTAGGCCATGCAATGACTGTATTTACTCTAAGTGTGAAAAACAATTTGGTGAAGAGATAACCTATTTATTTCCTTTCAGTGTTATCTCTTATCTAGGATATCAAAATCAGGTGCTTACAAACACAATATTGTAAAGGGCAGAATTTATCAGAATATGGAAATCTATTTTTCATCCATAGTGCTAGGGGTAAAAATAGAGCAGCAGCACAATCAACAGCATATTGGAATTTGGTGCTGCTGCCCTTAAATAATGTCAGCTGAAATTGAAGAACAAGTGAACAACTACAGGTTAAAAATAGAGAGCTGCTTCATGTGTGAATATTCTGGATCACTCTAGATACCCATGTGAAATCCCTCCGAGAAATAGCAAAAGCTACTTTTTTCTGATCAATAGACTTACTATAAAAAAAATGCTGAAAATTCATCAAACTCTATGTGGTGTATGTTTGAGAAGGGGAAACTTGGGTGATGGAGATAAGGTTTCTTCTGAAAGCCCTTAGTTTTACGAAACAGATGCCAGATCAACTCAGATTTTAGGACAGTTTATTTATCCTCTGCACCTGAAACTCAGAATCACACTTGTGAAGTTCCAGACCTAAATGAAGGCTGAAAATAGCTTATCACCATCTTCACCTCTATAACCTAGGCTGGTGGTGGTGTGGCTGGTGGAGAATGAAAGGTGGATGCAAGCACCACGCTAAGAGCATCACTCAGATAAGGCAGAGGCACGTGGTCAGAAAGTAAAAGTTTCACCACTTTTGCTAGATGGAGACCTGATATGTTTAGGAAGCTCTCTGCCTGGTATAAATCTGGCATAATACCAGAGTTCACCTCTCAATATGTTACTGTGGTGCAGGAATCATTGCACCTCTTGAAGATAAGAAACTGACTGCTCCATCACCACAGCTCTCTTCCTATCTACCAAAGTGGTTTTCCTCCATTAAAGTTCCCTTGAAGGTCTACTGGGCTTCCCATCAGTATTTCTAAAACTGAAATTTACAGTGCTGGGAGGATGCAGAATGGCTGCAAAATAAGTCTCATGAATCTCCAACGAAGTTCAGCACTGTGGGAGGCCCAGGCAGAAGCATCTCGCAGGGGGCTGAGACGTGTGGCTGCTTTGGTCTCCTGGGACTCGTGGCTCCTCCCAAAAAGGGAAGGCAGGTGCTCTGGAGCAGGAATCCTTCAGACCCTGCCCATACTGGGGTGCCCATGCTGCTGGCATGCTCCTTACCTGACCTGCAGCTCAGTGTGTGCTTGTGAATGTGCGTGTGAGAGACAGAGAGAGACAGGGAGAGGAGCTATGGGCTGGGCCATGCCAGCAGGTCCAGTCCCAGCACAGGGAAAAACCTTACCATCCTCAGGTACAGTGTAATGCGCGTATTCAGGAAAGTAATCTTCAATTTTTGATTTCCCTGCCAAGACTTTTTCAGCCAGCATGTCCTGTTTATTCAAGAATAAAATGATAGAAATGGTCCGTAACCACCTGTCAGAAACAAACCAAAAGTTTGTGTTATTTTAGGTTAATCAACAAAAACGTATCACACTGATAGAAAATTTACTGGCTATCCCTGTGTGGACACAGCGTGAAATAGTGTAGAACATACTTCAACAGAAAAAAAAAGATGACCTAAATGATTGTTTCAAAAGGTCTGCACCTGTGCTGGTGGGTATACTTCTAGGGTCAGGAAATACATTTATAAAAACTACAGTGGACACTGATGAAGGGAGTAGTTTTCAAAATTTTTTTCCAAATTCTCTTTTAGACATCAAGTTGGGAAACTGATGACATTTTCTAGAAGCACCACAGTTCACAAGCATTACTGTCTGCTTTATTTGGTTGTGATAAAGCAAAAAAAGAATAAAAAAAGGCTAGAAAGCTCCCTTCCCTCAGACTGCTCTGTCTAAGCTACTGTTCATCCACACAGATATCCCATCTTTTAGGGTGGCCTGTATGACACCTGATGAATGAAAAGAAAATAATCTCTCTTTTCTTCCCCAACTGATGGATTAATCACTGTGACAATGTGCCTTGGGATGTGCAGTTAACATTCTTCCTTCACTCTACCTTCAATCACTTCTCATGGCAGAGCATCCTCACAGGTGCTGAAAACTTCATTACCTTATTTTGCACATTGTTTTTATTTGTTCCCTCCCAGGAACCCATTTGGGTTGCTATTTGCTTATGCAGCTATGATTTACAGGCACTGTGGCGGAATGGCAATTTAATGGCAATTCCAGCTAGGTTAGATCTGAAGCATTATCCCCCAAGGCAGAGGTACCCCGGGCTCTCAGAGATGACCCTTACAAGAGCAGCTGCCTGTGTAAGGAACAAGCACAGTGAGATGCTCCTGCCACTGTGTTTGAGGAGGAGATCAAATGTTCCTCAGAGGATCTCAGTCTTGGCCAAGCAGCACAGCAATGCCAGGAGAAGGTCTCCCCTGCCTCCCTTGTAGCAGCCAGCCTTGGGGGCTTGCCCTTTCCAAGCTGTTCCCACGCCTGCATCATTTCTGGCAGGAGTGGTGAAACACCACATGCACTGTCCCTGTGCCACGGCCCCTGCCAGGGAGAAGTGCCACCCTGGGAATACCCTGAGACCTAGCCCAACCTGGGTGTTTTCTAAATAAACAATCTGAGCCCACAGCAAGGGAAGTCCTATTTTGTAAGGAGTTGAACTGTAATTAAACTGGGGATGGTGGGTGGGAAATGAGGTTTGTTTTACCTATTATTCCAGATACTTTTGAAAAGGTCCAGGGATTCCCGTAGTCTGTTTGTGTTATTGTCTTCCCTTATTACCATGTTGTAGCTGCTGCAAGCCACAACAAAGATGATAGCTGTGACATCTGGGCAGAACACACAAAAGAAACAATGAAGGAAAGAAAGGAGAGAGAATAGAACATCTCCGTTATCCAGCACATACTCCTCGAGGCAACACTGCCATTATTCACCAATCTGCTAAAAATACCAGAAAAAACTTATCTGTAACACTGGACTCTTGTGCTAGTGAGATATTGTGTGTGGACATGAACACTAAGCTGGTCACATTTCAGAGAATAAGTTAAAAATAAAATATGGAATGTTTTAACTTACCATTAAAGCATTGGATCCATTTTCTTCTCTCGTCTCTCTGGCCACCTACATCAAACATGCTGTTAAAAAGCCATAGGATGTTATATCACTTATGTGCACTAGGAAAAATCACATGAAGCATGCACAGCACGAGGGTTCAGTTTAAAAATCTGACAGCCCCAAGGACAGAGGCAGTAAAATATCCCCTGAAGAGGAGAGAGATCTGCTGATGCTGCGCTGCATGTCAGAGACAGCTGCACTGCTCCACCTGCCCTGCTCTGCCAGGAGAAGGCTACTGAACCCATAAAAGGAGAAATACACTCTTCAAGGACAAGTGTTGGCCTTTCCAGTCCACAGAAATGCGTATGGCATGTAAGGCTGGACCTACTGTACTATAAACAAGACAGGTTTCAGGATATTTTGAAGCATGGTGGGGAGAGGCCATCTCCATATGGAAGAGGACATGGAGGCAGCTCAGCCCTGTCAGCACTGCCACCTTTCTGGGCAAGAATTGGCAAGAGAAGCCAATCTGACTGTGGGTGTTTTACAGAGACACAGCAAAAACTACAGAGCTTGCAGTCCTCTGGAAGAAGGAAGGATTCCCATTGACTTCTGTGAGCTCTCATCCCCAAAGGTATTTTATGATTTTATAGTGCTATACCAATGCACCAGTTTTTACAAGTAGCCACACACAACCCTACTGTAGAGCACTGCTAATATACATAACTAATAAAAGCTATTTTTTGTGAAGTATGAGGTAATTTTTCTAGGACCTATGGAAAGAGAGCTAAAAAGCCAAATCAAACAACTAAAACCCACCCACTCCCACCCTAAGCCTACTATACCATGCATACATGAGCACAGACATCTGAATGAAGTTGTTAAAAACAGTATGATATTTAAACCCATTACTAATAGACTTACTGGAAATTTACTTTATCTACTTGAAATCTTGTTTCAAAAATCCCTGATGTCAACACTCTGCATCTTAATAGGTCCTGGGAAAAAGAACACAGAAGCTGATTAGTAAGGCTTTTTTTCTAACCCAATTTTGTTTTTAAAAGCGTGGACTATTATTTTCCATGAAAAGCCCTAAATGCTTCATTTAATTAAAGTTCAATCAGACCTATTGGTAAATCAACATTTGTCTGTACTGACATGGTAGCTAGACTTAATCATGATCATTGCATTTGGTTTGTGCACATTCAGAAAGCAGGAGACCTCATCTTTCCTCTTCTTACTGCCCACTGAAACCTGTTCTTGATGGTCATACACCCTGGTATGACGTGTGGATAATGAATTCTGAAGTTACATAAAACTAAGAAAAATGTTATTCATATTGTAAAGTCAGGTATTCAAATGTTAGAAAACTCCAGATTTACAGTTGCTCAGGCAACCTTAACTCTGCCCTCTTTTGTACTGAATGAGACAGGAATCCTATCGAAATAATAGCTTGTGACTGAGTAATTAAAGCTCTGTTACAGAGCACAAGGGAACAGAATTTAGGTTGTACAGATATGTGGCATTTCTTTCGTATTTTTCAAACCAGCAATACTTTACAACTTAACCAACTTCCTTTTAATAATTAAAAAATAATCATTTCCTCAATTCTCAAGGGGAGTAGGCAAAAGCAATTTACGATGCCCCTTTCCTGAATGGAAGGAGGCAGCCAGTGGTGCAGAGTGCAAGCACAGCTTGCTTTTTTCCCCCTACCCTACCACGTACTGCTTTTGGTAGCCAAGGCAAACCATGGCTGCTTTGACAGCTGCATGCACTCAGCTGAAGGCCACTTATTTAATACTTCTAGTTATTTTATATGTTACTGTCATTTTCTGGCACTTGCTGATGTTTATTTGTTATGGTGCAAAAAAAAATCCAAAAACCAGAAAGCAAGGGAAGAGAGGAAATTAGTGATTTTTACCAGTTAATTCAGCAAGGCAACTGATACAGCATAACAGGACAAAAACAAAAGCAAAAGAGAATCCCCCTGCTCAGAGCAGAAGTTTTCCACTTGCCAAATACCAAAGGCCTTTTCTGATCTTTCAAGACATTTCTTCTCAAAGGAAGTACCAGGAAAAATTTCTAGGTGATGAAAGACTACTTCAGGTAGAGAAAGGCCTCCCAAGAACAATCAGGCCAACACTAATATAAATAAGGAAAGCAAAAACAAGGCTTTGCTTCACTGACTTATCCCTCTAGGTGAGTGATATCAATGCTAAAACCATGAAGACTAGATGGAGCAAATCCCAGTGCTACTGCTTTCGTCTGAAAATGTCTTGAGTGCTTGAATAATTGATCCTATATTGGGTTGACTATAGGACACTCTTGCAGGAAAGGACCTAAACTAGGTCTGAAGGAACAGGCTCTGCTCTGCATGCTTCCTTGGGTGATCTCTGGCAAGTCATGTAATTTCTCTGAATTTCAGTCCCTGATTGCACAGTGACATTTGACAACTCTGTTTTTTTAAGGGCATCCATGTGTTATATGCCAGTGCAGGGATTCTCTTCTGCCACCTGTACTAGCAGTTTCTGATGTGGCCCACTGTGAACAGCCAGGGGGTCTCTGTTGGTCAGACCTGAGATGCAGCAGCTCTCCCAGAGAGGGGTCCCCATGGGGCAGCTCTCCAGGGGCCTCTGGCTGTCTTCTGGCCATCTGGGGAACCTCTGCAAGGCAGGAGGCCAAAGGCTGTCAGCGTTCAGCTCTTAAAGTGATTTCAGCTCAGTGATTCCAGCTCAGCCTTGTGAGGTAACCCCAGGCTGACTCAGGGGAAGAGAGAAGAGGAGCCTCGTATAGCCATTCCACCAGGCCTTTATTTGTCCAGCATCCTGAGAAGGGAGCTAGGGACGGGGCTCTCTAGGGGTCTGAGGAAGATACAGAGGTTCTTATAGGGATTCAGAGGTGGGTGTGAGGGAATAGGGGCCAATGGGTTACAAAGGACCTACATAAAATCTCCCAGAGGATTGTGGGCCTAGTTTCTCTCGCCATCACCAAAAAGTTACTGTCTTTTCCAAGGGATCTGGCAGGGGAGTTATGCAATTCTCCTTATCTCTGGCATGCCTCCCTCCATGGCAGGACCCTGTTGAGTTTATCTGTCTCCACAGCCCACAATCTTGGCTGAGACTGCTAGATGACAGTGGGATAGCAGCACTGAAAAATAACAACTTCAGCATGTTTGTTGAATAGACATCAAAGGAAATCACATGGCCAGAGCTCAGGGAAGGGAAGCTAAGGCCAGACAACATGGTTAAGCCCCTTCTTACTTCAAGGCTACACCAGTTCAGCCTTAACATCAATGTGTTTGTCATTAGAGCACTCCATCAAGATGTATCACAGCATCTGGGAAAAAAATGTACTGTCCTGCAAATACGGTTTAAGTAGAAACTCTGCTGCCCACAGGAGATAGGCACAGGCTGCAAAGAGGAAATCTGCACACCTGCAGAGAAGTCTGCAAGTTCTGCTGCTGCCATTGGTGCTCTCCCCTGAATCTGGACACCAGATCTACTCCAAGCTTTTGCCTCTGACAGGCAGGGGAATTCTCCCTCTGGGATCACCTCCACCACTGAAATAAAGCATTGCTTCTTTGTATCAAAGGCTGGTGAGGGAAATCATGAACTTCTATGTTTCTGCTTTCTGATCTCTGTTTTGTTCGCCTTTTTTTGTGGAACACAGAATGGGAAGCAAGAAGATAAAACTGATGTATTACAGTTATCACTGACCTACATATAATAACAGTAAAGACAAGTTTGCACCACCAAAAAGCCTCTTTTTCGTTAATATCCATTACTTAAACTGCTAGACCATATTTTGCTATTCTGTCATATGGCTTATTTCAGCTGCAGTAAAGACTAAAATAAATTACACAGACAATCCAGATGAATGGGAGTCTTGGTTCAGACCCTGCCCCATTATTTTTACTAACCTGATCTGTGGGCGTGTAGTCATCCATGCTGACGCTGTCAATTCTTTCTAAAAAGCTAGAAGAAAAATAAACATGCACTTAGATATGTAAAATACTGTATAGTAGAAGACATTTCACTACCTTTTCTAGTTTACACTCCTGCTAAGAAGTAAAACACAACTTGAATCATAAAGTTATGAGCCTGATGATTTCCTTATATTGCTGTAGGTTACATTTTATAAGGCAAACAAACATATCACACAAACTTTGTTTCAATATATCACTTTTAAAGTTACCATTATGCAGTACTCACAAGTGGATCAAAATGTGGTTAAAATGTTACAATTTTGGGAGGCCCACTAAAAAATACTACACTAACAAATACTACAACTAACCATAGATCTTAACATCATACCGTTGTTAAGACTTAAAAAAGATTTTGAGATTTAATATAGAAAATGTGGCAAAGGGGTGCCTTTTTTTAGCATAATGCTGATCAAGTATAATGCTATGTTAATTATGGTCTCAGTAATGTTAGCAGAAATGCTTGTTGGTATATACAAAAAGCTTTGGATTGACTTGCTGCCCTCCAACACTGCAACTAAAGCACAAAAAGTGGAGGTTAATGAATCTGATTCTTTATGTCACCAAAACTCAGTGAGACATACAGAGTGAAAGAAAGACTTAGAGCTGCAGGGAAGGGCAAGAGAAAAGAGAACCAGAAAAACAGGGGAGAACTACATTCTATGATTATTTAAAAGATTTTTCAAGCTTTAATTATTTCCTAATATGTGTTAGAATGGCAGCACTTAAGGCCATAGAAATGTGATTTTATATTTATTGCTAAAAGAGGCAGGTTCTCCTCTCTCACCTGCACCCATTTCTTAGATCTCATGTGAGCCCAGCTGGCTCATTTTCCCCAGACTGCCTGTATGACTTAGAAGCTTTCTTGAATTTCTACATTGTTATTTGCTATTTAGCAGTGAGTATTCCATTGGCTGACACATCCCATTACAATATCATCAAGATTTCTTTATCAAAAGGCACATTTGCCTCAATTTTACGTGAGTGTGCACATGGAACACGTCCCACTTAATTGCACTGGGAAAGAAAAAAACCCAGCGAAGTCTTGACACTTTAAATGTAACTCACTGTTAACACGGGTCACGCACACTGACCAGTTGAAAAAATAGCCCCCTAAAAGCTGTTTGTAATTCTCATTGCAGTTTCCCACGGATATGAATTGAAAGGAAATGAAAATATACTGCATATGTATTTACTTATAATATTTTTCCTTTTTGAACCTCCACTGTTATAGCAGGGAAACAAAATGCATTATCTACAGTTAGAATATCCAGCTTTTCTTTCAGGATGATCAAGGTGTGATGGCTAAGGCACAACCCAACAGGTGCCTGAAAGCAAAACTATATGGAAGAAACTAAAGAAAAAGCATCTTTTCAGAAATCCTCCTTCCTTGCCAAAAGCCCTATAAATTTATATAAGAATATAAAAGTATATTTTTATAGTAAGCTATAGTCACCATGGGAAAGCAGTTGTATTCAGGCTGAACCTTTTGGTCAGATGATTTTCATTACCTTGAGAGCCTTGTTTGAGCAAGGTTTAACTTCAGTTATCCCCACAGTTCATGCAGACACCAGAGCAGAGTGATGCATTTTTCAGTGACAACCTATTACCAGAACTCTCATCTCACACTTGAAGAACAGGACATGAAAAAAGAAGGCAAAAAAGCCCAAAGCAAAAATGCCTCCAAGCCGAAACTTCCTGATCACAGAGTAACTTTCCTTAATATGGCTGTTCTTCTAAGTCTGTTCCAAAGACTCTGGCTGACACAGAAAGGGATCTACTTAAGAGTGTGAACTGAAGTCAGTGTGTGTGCACAAATACAAGTCCATCACAAACCCTGCAAGACAGCATGAATTGGCTTTTTTTGCAGAAACATCTCTTGTGAAGTTGGTGTATAAATCAGAGACAATACATCTCTGATGTCCACAATACCAGGACCATTTTGGCAGAATTTATCCGAAATGTTTCAACACAGTATTTAGTGCTAACTCACACTTTCTCACCTATACAACAAGTACTTAAGGGAGGTTTTTGTTTGTGAGCCCTTGCTTGTTTCAAACAGGCAAATTACAGTAAGGAACAGAGGAATGAGGAGTAATGCAGTTACATTGCACACAATCCACGACAGGTTGGAAAAGAGCTACATCTCCTAATTAGACATCTGACCTATCAGCTGAAGTCATCTTCCACTTCCTCCCAGGAGAAGGACCAGTTTTGAATACCCTAAACTGCAACACCCAGCTCTGACAAACACCATGTACTCAAAAAATATCATTTGACACAGCAGCTGTACCATTTAATGCTCGTAAGGCTGCCGTCTGCATGTAAGCTGTATTAAGATAAATGCAATGATTTACAAGGTTTACCTTCCACCTTACCTCTAATAAGCTGGAGTATCACTAGCATCCAAAAAATCCACATGCAGCTACTATCAAGATTAGGATAAATTTTGTAGCTTTATAGAAAATTAACCTTTCCAGTGTGTGATGGAAGGGCTTGCTAAGATTTCTTCTGCAACTACATCACCGAGTGTGCAATGAGATTTCTAAGACAGTGAAACACAGACAGCTATACTCCTACCTTTTCAAAAGAAAATCAGTTCTTGAACATCCTTCATATGAACTCCTTACTTGGCTAATTAGCACAGCACCGAAAAAATAGTTCTGACAGGCAAATGTACATACTAGGTACAAGTAATGGATTCCAGATAAGATAAGGAGTCAGTACTGCCTCATTTCTAAACACACTAACTTCATTGTCATTAGTGTATTAAAATGGAAAAACTGAAATTACTTTTCTAAACTGCTTTCCAGGGAACGTTAACTTCACCTAATCCCAATTGTCTTGAATAATTATGTTCTGACAAAATATAGATTATTTTATACATATATATATATTTACAGATCAGCAAATTTTGAGTTAACATAACTGAAATTTCAATTTAAACAGCTTAAAGTACAAAAAGATCTCTCAACTATGGTAACACTCATGTCTCAAAGAATCAGTGTGAGGCAAACATAATAACAGAAGAATGATAAAAATGGATACCAAGCATCACTTACTCTCTTTTTAGATCCTGTTTTTTCAGCTCAGGGATGTAATTATTTTCACAGAATCATGTGTTTTTAAAATAGTGACAGGTATACTATTTATTTAGCTTCTATAGAAACCCATACTCAGGATTTATGTTAATTCTGCAGTGACTGTTTGGCATGCATGTGCAACGGACTTCAAACTCACACATTCAATTCAACAATGAATAAAACAATAACATAATACAATATTTATATCTCTATTTCACAATTGTTGTTTTACTTACAAGGGATTCAGCCAGATAACTGGTATGACATTTAGGCTATTCATAATTTTACAGCAGAGTGTTTCAAATTTCTTACATGGAACAGCAGAAACTACCCTTTTCTTAAGAAATTAATTAGGCAAGGTATTGGAAAGGTTTCCTCTGCTCTGTTTGGTTTGGTTTGGCAACAAATTAAAGCAAAGTAAACTGGACCGATAAAGTTAAAAAAAAATAATGAGCTACTGACATTATTATATCTATTATTAAGCTGATCTGTAGTTTCATAAATATCTTCAGTGAGTTTCCTAGGAAACTCAGCTGACACTTACTTTGACAAGCAATCTCTAAATTTTGTATTATGCAAGCTGTGAACACAAAAGTACAGGTTTTAGATGTGCCTGCAAGTGCATGTGGGAACTATCAATAAGCATTATTCTCTTTAAAAACCACGGCAATTTGAGCAGCAGTAGCAGCTATATAAGAATTTCTGAAAAAAGGATTCCTAAGTGCACAAATAAAGAAGAGGTAATTGTACATGAAAATCCTTTTCTCACTGAATAAATCACTACATGACTCTGTACAGATATCCTGACTCTACAAACAAAATGACAATTAAAAGAAAAATCGTGTCTTGAGAACAATATGATAGACAGAAAACCCATGCTATATTTGTAAGCGTACTTTGACATCCAAAGAATTGGAAAGATGAAGTGCTAAATCACAGATCAATACAACAAACCAGGCATTTTAATAAGTCTTGATCTACTTCAACCATTTTTATGCTCTTACCCTAAAATTTCAATGACCTTATATCAAAAAATTCCCATGGAATACAAGAAATCAAATCCATTCAAAATGCTTGTCTCTTTAAAAGGAAAAGGTATCCTGGCAAATCTTTATGGTTTTAAGTTCTCAGACCTTAAATCTCAAAATTATCTTGAAGTGAGTTGTGGGGCAGCAAACCTTTACAATTTGGATTGACCACTACTTAGCAAACTTCTCAGCCAGGCTCAAATAAACATATATATATGTGTGTGTACATAGAACCATCGAGAACTAGGATTTTTAATTCCACTCTCCTTGGATATAAAGTCACAGGTGAAGTAGAAACTTCACAAGAAAAACAAATACCCCAGGTCTCTAGGGAGGTGAAATGGAAATTTTTTTGTTTGTTTGTTTCTGCTGCAGTTCTCAGGGACATCAATACTGAACTTTCCCCCCCCCCTTTTTTTCCCTCATTACATATATACATTTAATCAGCTAAGGTATTATAATCCTGTTAATTCTTCCTGCAACATTTGAAAGAGGAAACTGCAGATTTCTGTTTCCAAGAATACCTGAATACCTTAGGCTCCAAGGTTGGGCTTCAAGCAAACTCACACTATTCTGATACATTTCTTGGTAACTGAGAAAGACATAATGAAAACAGCCTCCAGTAATATTCTAACCCCTAAAGGATTCATTTTCCCAAGTCATTTGCTGAAAATACCAGCAGAAAACCCTCAGAAGGCTTGGCAAAATTTAGCGGCTAAGGATTTTCCTGCCAAATTTAAATCATCACTGTATTTTAAACACAGCTTCCATGTGATAGAGGAGTACCCTTCTCTCCCTCCACACCACTCTGCAGTCACTTCCCACCAAGAGCCAGCATGCGTGCAAGGGCACAGCGAGGCAGACGGAAAAGGGAGAACCAGACCTGCTGGGATCCACCCTGGCTCACAGATGCTGTGCCCCAGTTTTGAAGCACCAGTTGCTGCAGAAGCTGTTACGGAAGAAAACACCCCAAACAAACACACGAGTACTAAAGATGCTGCTGGAACAGAGCGCCGCCTCCAGCGGGGTTGGGAACCCACGGATCGGTGCTGCTCTTGTCACACGGGTTCGGCACCTGCTCCGAGCCCTGTGCGCTCCCGGCTGTACCAAGTCTCTGTTTCACCGCGACCCCGCGCTGCCCGCGTCCCTCCGGCCGCGGTGACACGGGCGGTGACAGCCGGGAGGGGGCGCTCTCTGCCCGGCTCCCACTCCTTTTCCCTCCTTTCCCGGCCCCTTCCCCGGAGCGTGTCCGCAGGCGGACGGAGCCTCTGCTGGCTCTCGCCGTGAGGTTTTTGCTCAAACATAGGTAAAACGTGAATTTAGCAAAGATCTTCTGAATATGCCTTGCGCATCCCTTTTTTCAGTTTTCACTCCCGTACTTTCCCATGGCCTGCCAGCCTCCCAGCAGAGCTCATGCTGTGCTGCCCAAGGCTGGCAAAGGGCTGCGTGGGATGACTGAAAAATGGTGGGGGTTTATCCACAGAAACGCACCTTCACCCATCCGCAACTTCCAGCTTGCCAGCAAGGAGAGCCTGCTGTGTCAGGAGATGAAGAGGTTAAACAGGAGGCCAAGAGGGAGAGCAAAGTACAGTCATGCCTGAAAACCGCCAGCAACTTATCTGCCCAGGGAAGTTTGAGGATCTGTGGTTCAAAGAATCTGCCCAGCCCTCTGCTCAGGCCATGGGGGACACGGCGGCGGCAGGTGGGGCACCACCAGCGTGCTGGGGACCACGGACAAGCAATACGATCGTACAACCTTTGGCAAAGCCACATGTTTCCCCCAGAGCAGCACCATCCACTGAGCTTGCTCCAGAGGGAGACTCTGGTAACACGACTGGGCAGGGTCTCAGGCCACTGATTGTGATCTCTCCTGGACACTCAAGCTTTGCTGCACAAGCAGCTTGACTGGGAGCATGTAACCCGTCTCGTTTTGTCACCCCGGCCATGGCTGCTGCCAGCTGCGGCCCCAGCCACCATGAAGTCATCAAGAGCACTGCTGTCATGAGAGGCTTTACTGGTACCAGCCATCAATGCTCCCCAGCGATCGCACAGAGTGGGAAAACTCCAGTTTGAACCCTATTTCCTGATGACAACTTTGGCCAAGACACTAAAAGCAAAGACAGATGATGATGGCTGCAACCAAGGGCTCATACGCCATTCATCAGGCAACCCTCTCCAAGAAGCCAGACTGCTGATGGCAACTGGGGGCACATTTGGTGAGGAGAATGAAAGATGGCCAAAATCTGTAGTTTTCCTGATCTATGGGTTTGGTAAAGAGAGCTTCCTAACAGACATCCATTTTAACCTCACTTTCTCCACTGCTCATTGCAGAAACTCTCTAAGCTTCAGTGGCTTTGGCATGTGTCCAGCTATTAACCTAAACAAATGCACAAATAGTTCAAATGCATTAAACATTTCAGATATATGAGTAATACCCCCCTTCTGCTTAATAAGAGCAATCTCACTTTTAACTGAAAATACATGAACTAAACTAAAAAATGAATAAACAGTATGACTTCCATAACTGCTTGCCCCTATTGGTTCCCTAAATTTGTTAAGAAGCAGTGTGAATTTTGGGAAATGCATTTCTTCCTTCTAAATTTAGCAAACTAACCACTTCTTGGCTTAGCAGATGTTTTTGCTTTCTGAGCGAGAGGCCTATGGGGATCATCATTAACCCTCTTCTTAACATAAACACTGACTAAGACTTAAATCTGGAAAACTGTCATTCACACAGAAAGGTTAACAGGCTCCAGCAGAAATGAGACTCATCATCTGCAACTTCTGCCACCTGGGATCTCAGAGAACAGGGAAGATGACAGGCAAAGTGAGAAAAAAGAAGAAAGGTAATTTATTTACTTATTTTAAAAAGGACGTTATTTTTCTCCTGCGTGTGTTCAGACATTTTATTCCCAGGGTGCAAGTGGTGGAGCTGCTGCAAAACACAGGCTAAAAATGAAGCACTGATAAAATCTGAAGCTTAGACTGCCACATGCAGACCCTCCTTCTAACCAGCTTGAATCCACTAAATTCAGTGTCTTCCTCCTTGTGAGTGGATAATCCTAGGCCGAGAATCGTTATGTGCATATTGATACACCCATGGAGTGTTTATACAGACACAGATTGGACTTCTGCAATGTAAAGGCTACACAGAGCACATCCTGCAATTTTAAGTGCGATTTTGAACAGAGGAGCCACAGATAATAACCTGAAAACAGAAAGCTCATATTGTGGTATCCAGAGAGATCTGGATCCTGACTGCTTTGTGAGCTGATGTGTGGCAGATTAGGATCTCTTTACCACTGTCTGAATGAAACAACTATTTAACATCTTCCACCAACTACACAGACTGGTACTGGAAGGGAAGCTGAGAACACCTGAAACCTCGGATGAGACACATGCAGAATGCAGCTATCCCATCAGGACCTGCAGATGGTGCCTTTTGACAGAATGATAGATCAAAACCTTGGATTTATGTCCCACTAACTAAACTGCATAGAAGACCTCACCTCCATCTCTTCTGGTGAATTCTTCAAAAAGAACTTGGGCTTTAATATTCAGGAAAGCCGAGCTGTGGGAAAAAGCCTTGATAATACTCAAAGCTGGAAAATGCATCAGGTTTACAAGCACCAGATAAATACCACAGCACTGCTAGCGGATGTCAAAAGTTAACAAAATGTATTTTCACTGGATGTTGTGAATAGACCTTCCCCTGTTGCTTACAAGGGGGGTCCTCAAGTTTATCTTGCTGTCATAATGGAAAAGTTATTTCAGTGCAACTTACACATTTTGGTTGATGGCTTTGCTTTCAAAAATGGTTGCACTGTAGATATCTTCCTAGTGCACACAAATTCACCAAGTACTATGAGTCCTGAAGAATGCCAAATCCAGGTTAGAAACAGCAATGGTTGTTTGAAATTGAAGATCATTTACCCTGGTGGAAGTGGTTTGGAGTAATAAATCTGTTATGGTGGCTGCCAAAATAGAAAAACCAGTTTGGCTGGAGTTTTCTACAGAAGAGAAAGCAGAAAATCCTCAAACAGGAGAAGCAAAGGTAACAAAACACAGACTGAAAAGGAAGCCACGAGAAGTTTGTGTTTACCTGTGGCACCAGTCCAAACACAGTGCAAGAGAACTTGCTGCCAAAAGGTGTCAGGCCTAAAATCAAGCCAGATGATTCCAAAAAGAGGATGCTAACACTCTCTTAAAAATCTAGATGAAGAAAAGTGAATTCTTTAGGGTGGTGAACACTTCTGGCCAGGAAAAGCACATATGCATGTTTATTACTGTATTCAGACCTGTGCCTTTTTGCTGACATGAGAATGAAAGGAACAGTGTGTTAGAATCCTGAGCAAAATGAGAGAGTATCTGTTTGCTTTCACCTATTGTGTTTGTCAGGCGTTGACACGACCCAGAGAATTGCCATGGCTGGAGTCTCAGTGAGTGCTGGGTTTAAACAGGAGATCAACAGTAGTTTCAAGGATTAACATTTGGATCGTAGGATCAGCTCTCATGAGAATGTCTCGGAGGCTCCAAGACATAGGCAGGATATGGAGTTCCTACAACCTACAGTTGTAGGAACAACTTCCTACAACTTCCTATGGAGTTCCTAACAACCATTCAAGGAATATGAGGGCTCCTAACAACTCTCCTATCAGAGAAGAAGCTTTCTAGGATTGAATGTAAAACCTGAAGTATGCCATAAGTGCAAGCCAAGAAAACAGAAAAATTTTTCTATGAAAAATCCAAGAATTCAACCAGCTTCCTGCACAGTGGGAAAAAAGAAACTTTTAATGCCGACCTTGCAGATCACCTGGTAAAATTTCTTTCTCCTTATTGCCATTTATGAAGTGCAGTGACAGATCATTTCTGTTCTCTACTCTTAATCCTTGTCCCAGATTTAACAGTGCACTCTCACACCTTTACCTTGTGTGAAGGACACGCTTCACAAAACATAAGGACCATCCATGCTGGACACAACTGAATGAGCAATCCTTTGATGTGCCGGGCTGCTGTGTGGCTTACCAGCTTCTTCTCAGAGTTACTGAAATAGGATATCGCCTTGTCAATGTTCAAGGCAAGAAAACTTATACAACGGGACAAAAATTAATGGCTCAGGACATAAAGGACAGAAGGATGATGAGGACTGACATCCTTCCAGAAGTTCTGAGCATTTAACCTCCAAACACCCAACAGAACCACTTTAGCCATCATTCAGAGGTAGACCTGTTGCATTCCCTTTAGTAAAGCAGAGACATGGCAACTGTTCACCTTCAATGGGAAGGACTCAAAGCTTGCTCTTCCCAAACTTGCTCATACCAGGCACTAGAATTTATTAGGGCTTCCCTAACTGTAGTCTAGAGCAGACTAGGTTATCCTAGGTTATCCTAAGGTTATCCTTCTTATTCCCACGCACAACACACTCTGGAACTGTTAATGAAAAACAGTACCAGGTAAATACCTGTATATGATCATCTGCCTTATGAATTACCAGGTGAAAGTAAGAACACCAAGCAGAGAGAGGTCTAACAGTACAGATACAAATGCTAGACATAACCATTAGAGTCATAAGAAAATTCCTGTATCTTTACAAATGCTGCTGCTGAGACGATTTTCATTAAATCACCATTATCCTGCCCATTTTAGAACAGGATATATTTAACCACTGAATGTATTCAAGCAGTTGGTCACACCACCTACGGCTTGGCTGAGTGATTACCTTGGGTAGTTGGAAGAAGCCATGGAGCTAAAGTAAGAAGATGTATTGTTACTACAAAAATGGAAGGGGAAGAATGCAGTGACTATGTCCAGCTTGCTAATAATTGGCCTAATTCCATTTAGCAGCTATAAGCTATTTAAACAAGGGTTATAAAACTTCGTGTTAGAAACTAGCCCTACAACCCTGCTACCTGTACATTTGAGAGGAAGTCACACTAACAACTGTTTACTATTAATAGAGAATTTTGTGAAAAGCATTCCTAATGCTGCATTCCCTGTTTTTTTACATTCTCATAAATTTTCCTTGACTCTTACAGTGCACAGTGCATTTGTACTATTAAAGCAACACATAATAAGCTGAGTTTGAGGAATGAGGAAAATAATTATGCAACAATCTGATTATGTCCTGCTTCAAGTTACTTTAAAGATTAGGTTACGCTTCTGTTTTTAATCTCTCTACCCTGTACCCAACAGGTGGTTGTCATTTTGTGGGTCTGGTTTACAAAAAGCTGGAGCAAAGGGATCTTGGCTTGTGGCTAACAGAGAATTTGTCACCACGGGCAGTCCTTGCTGCTCCCTGAGTGGACTCCATGCTGAAATGTTGGCTGCCAGTGCTCACACACCATCTATGGCCCGAGGTGGGAGAGCTCAGGAAGGAGGGGGCTGAGCAGCACTGGACACGCTGTGCTGGTGCTGAAAATACAGTATCATGGCCCAGCCAGCCTGAGGACCTGCAGGGAGCTGTCAGGGACTGAAATATTATAGCTTATGACTTAAACATTTTCATGAAAGACTTTAAAAACTGTGTTACAAAAGCTGCAAATAAGACTACCACACCCTGAACGGGGCTCTGAGAGGCCCTGGACCCACTCGCTGATGAAGATGAAATAAAGTAACAGCTCAGGGCTGGGGACATTCACAAAGCACAAGCTTAGCACCTCCAAGATGGAGGCCACAGCCCCGGGGCTATCAGCTGCCAGGCTGGCACAGACCCTGGCACCAAAGGGTGGGGAGAGAGGCTCTGGTGTGTTAGAAAAGCTGTGGTCAGAGGCGCAGTGCCCGCCCAGCCTCCCCTGTGCCGAGGAGCGCGGCTGAGGGCCTTCACCCGGGGGAGAAGCTGCTCCGCAGCACAGGGAGTGACTCGGCCAGCAAAGGCCCTCAGAGGGGTCCCCAGGCTCTGCCCGGAGCTCCAGAGATGGTGCCACAGACCCTCGGTGCTGCCAGGGACAGGGTCACGCTGGCCCCCAAGGGAGACCCGCGGGCGTTCCCAGCTGCCCGAAGCGGGCATTGATCCATGGAATTCTGCACTCTGTGGCCTGTGGCGGCGTGTCGGGCGTGTGGCGGCGGCGGCAATGGGGGACCCTCGGCACCAGCAGAGCAGATGGAGGCGAGCAACGAGACATGGTTGGGACCCTGGGTGGGTGATGTGCTCCCACCTAACCCCTGCCACCTCTCCCTGTCCCCCCACCCCCCACCCCCACTTCTTTCTCTATGTCTTTCTTTCTTTTCTCTTTCCTTCTCTTTTCTTCTTTTACTATTAAATAAAATACATCAATGTTTTGGCACCAACGTTTAATCTCGTTTGGTTTTAATCTCGTTTTTGGGAAAATTTTGAACCTTCTAAGTGCTTTCCGGTTTATGCACAGAGACTTAGTTTTCTTTGCTCTTCTGGGTTTAAACCGGATGGCAACAGGAGCCACCTGGGAGCCTGGCAGCTGCAGCTCCTTGCAGGATCATGGCCAACATCATCATCCCTGAGGGTATGGTGATGCTACTGTGAGAACAACTTCGGCCTTTACAGCTGAAAAGTCACCCTGCCACTTCCTCAGCGCTATTGCTTTGTACCACGTTTGCATCTGCAAGGAACGGCAGAAACTTGATAAAAGCCAACTTATAGAAAAAAATGCTCAGACCAATTTTGAATCCTGGACTACTGCTAAAACTCCTAACAAGAGGCACCGAGAAGGAAGCTGAATTTCCTAATTTGTCTTCTCCACCCATACAGTAAGTGGAAAAAACGTGGAAGATTTATGCAATAGCAGCTGGAGAAGGCTGAAAAGGAATATATAAATACGGCATAAATGTCAGAAACCCAAAGCCACTTGTCAGTTCAGATCTCAAAATGTTGACTTTTCTCTTTTTTTTTTTTTTTTTTTCTTTTAAAGAGAAGATTAAAAATACCATTCCCAGCTTGAATGTAACCTGTTGAAATGAAAACCAGGAATCATTTGTTCTCTAAATATGGAATCATCACTCTTGTTTGTGTAATGATTTATAGCTGGCGATATATAGGCAGGTCATCCTGCGGTCAGGCTCTGAGCGCAGGTGCACGTTTTGTATTTTCAGGGAGACAAGCAGGTGCCTTTTTATCCTCTTGCTTTTTCTTTCTCACTTGAAATGCGAGGATGCCTAGAACAACAAATTCCCTAACAATGTTTTGTTTTTCCCCATCAAACTGTGTGTACGACATTGTGGCTCAGATGCTGGAATATGGTCTGAGAAGGAGCATGCCCAGCACCTGCCCTGATGGGGAGAATGACTCTTGTGACGGTCTCTAAGGATGAGACCTTTTTTCACAGGAAGTCTGAATTCAACTGAATTTTTAATATAAAAGTTCTTCAGATTATTGCTCAGGAGATTTGATTGCCCTCAGGAGGTGGAGGCAGAAGGATCCAAAGTTGGGTGTGAAGAAGAAGAAGGACCTTTATCCTCTGGGACTTTAGCCTTTGTGGTCTCAGCTCCACAATGAGATGACACGCTCAATCACACAGAGTTGGACATTTTTCAAGCAAGAAATCTGGGATGCTTCACTAAGTGATAACAGACCTAAACTGCAAAATTACAAAGCCTCGGCACTGTGCAAAGGAATATCCTATTGAATTACTGTCTTTGCTCGGTACCTGAAATCTGAATTTTTAAATTAACGGTATATTATTTTTAAAAATAATCTTCCCTCCCCTAAAAAGACCCACAACAACCTCCTTCTTCAAAAGGGCTTTCAATAATAAGGTGCACTGCAATTCAGTGAAAATTAATTAGGGACTAGACATTGTATTGAAATCATCATAGAAACAGAATCAAACCACAAAGTTTTGTTGTTGTTTGTTTTTTCTACTTCCAATCAAACGGGCTTTCAAAATACCAGAGCACAGGTATGGCAGCCAAATCTGCAAGCATTTATTTTAATCAAATAAACACACAGATAATTGCTAATCTTATAATCCCTTCAAATTGTTAGTAACCTCCTTAATTAGATTACACATAATCCAGTCCTAACACCAGCACTATAAATACTGATCTTCGGCCCTCAACAAATGTCTGTACTACAACAGATATCAAAGCATCCGAAAGTTACACTTCCTCCAGAAAATAGTAACTTTCCTCTGTGGGGCATTACTTTGTTTGGGGGTACATTGACAAAAATTTTAAGTAAATCCAATAAGTAAAGGTTTACAACATAACTGTGATAATCTGAAAGCAAAAGCCATTTGTTACCTCAGCAGACACTGATATTCCATCCCTTTTGCAAGATGTTTTTTTGAGAAGGTCTCAATGCAGCTCATTAAAAAACACAAAAAATAGTAATACTCATATTTAAAACAACCACTTTTGACTACAGTTTTTAAATTTGAGTATTTTTAAAGTATTTCTAATAACTTGAAAACCCTACAACAAATGAAAAACAAATCAAGAAGTGTAAGTAATGAATATCTTTAGGACATCCCATCTTCATTCATTGGTTATGTGTTTGGGGCTGCTCTGACCTAAATTCTGCTCAAGCACTGCAATGCACTTCTGAGCAGATTTGGTGTCAAAACATTATGTGGACAAAAGCCAAATCAGAGAAGTGAGAAAATGGGGATGTTTCCAATCTTTTTTAATGCCTTGTGCTTGTGTTTCTTCCCATCTCAGCACTGAGAAGCGGTATGATGGGCTCCACCACCACTCTTTGTGGATGTCCCGGGCCACCTCTGCCCCTCTAGACAAGACATGGATATTATGCAGATTGACAGCCCACACAAGTAGAAATGATGACCAAATTAATCTGGATCATAATAAAAGTGCACTGAAAAATTGCTGACCCTTTCCTCAAAACAGATACTATCTTCAAGGTGAGTTGTTTTCTCACAGAAGCTGAAAGTAAGAGGGAATTTTAATAAATGCAGAACAAAAGTAGATAAAATGAACAAATGGCAGGATATTCTGACTACATGGCAGTTTTGAGCTTCCCTGCACTTTTTTCTTACATCAGAATGATTAAATATTTCACATATACAGAAGGACTAAGAAGCTCTGTGCAAGAAAAACTTTGATTCTACCAAGACTCACTCACAAGCATAGTTTTAAGGATGTAAGTAATCCTACTGAATGCAACAAGACATTGGAAGTCAATGGGACAGCAAAGGTGCTTAGAAGATCAGTAATGTATGCAAAAGTTTGGATGTCTGGAACCTAAATGAAGGTTTTTCCCTCAAAGCAAATGAAGACCCCACTCTTTGCTCACTGCAGCCCAACTCCAAACCCCCCAGCCAGAACTACTGCCCAACACCCCATGACATCACACAGCATGTCTCTACATAGAAAGCACAGAGGTGGCTTTTTATTCTGGGGAATGATCACAACTACGTCATTCTCCACAAGTGTTACTATCTTGCTATTAAGAGTAACCTGTAATTTTTCTAAAATCCAGCAATTACTGGATTTAGATACAGATTAGATAACATTAGATACAGATTATGAGCCCTCTCTGGTGTCTTCCAATGCTTAGCACGGGATATAATAAACACAATAAAAACACCCTGTCTAACAGCTGTTTTGCCTGCACGTGACCCAAGGGAACCATCAGTGCACATTCCAACACCAGCACTGACAGGCTCCTCTGCACCCTCCCTCGAGCCACCAGGATCAAGCCAGGCTCCGGCTTTACCTCCTAGTGTGGCACATTGTATTTTAAATACTTCTCATCTCATTATGGATGATCCTATAAGGACACTGGAACAGAGACACAACCTAGGTCACTTTCCAGGAAGTGCCTGCTGTCCCTCCAGTGATGGCCACAGGCAGTATCATTTGCAACACCTAAACAGGGGCTGGCCCATAAACTGAGGGGGCCACAGGACACTCACTGCTTTCTAAAGCAAGACCTGCACACAGATTTGTTGAAACAACTAGGAAAACTAGGAAAAGCCCATAACTTGCCATCATTAATGCCAACTTGCCTTTTGAGAACAGCCTCACAAGTGCTAAGGAGGTTTTGTTAATTAGGCATGCAGGATTTGTTTTCAGGTGTGATTGATTTTATTCAGCAGTTCACCTTAAAATGTTTTCTGTTCTGGGAAGGAGTACAACATCATGCAACACCCATGCCCTGCTTAATTACAGCAGAAGAACAAAAAAAAGACCAGAAAAGTGAATTAAGCTATAGAAGTTCAGCTCTTTACACCCCTACCCCACCTCCATCCTTTTATAAAGTGTTTTAAGTTAAATTTGTTTTCTTTGAGAATCTCAATGACTATGATCTCTATCTTTAAACGTGACAGAAGAGAGAGGTGCTGGAAGTAGAATACAAGAGAACCAGATTTTTTTTGTATTTATTCCTTCAAACACAACTATACTGATTATCAACAGAAGTCTGGTAATCAGCTGGCTACAATTAAAATTTACTGTAGATACCATATAGACACCGATTGTAAAATACATGCTCACGCATAACAATGAAAATACAATTCAGAACGAATCATGAGGGATTTGAAGTAATAGTTTTACAAAGTAACCAGTGCATGGTGGCATTGCAATTTCTACTAAAATGACCAATGTTTTGACATTAAACATGACCATGTTAAGGAAAGGAATGGAATGAAAGATATAATGAGAAAGCAACATTTTAATATTAATAAATAAAATTAATACTGCCAAACTACAGCCAACTGAGAAAGTGAATTATGACATGACACAAAATAGAGATGCAATGTTTTGAGGGGAAAAAATGCATTTCCCATAAACCCACAACCAATCATTTTTAGGCAGTGCATATTCTCCATAACTGTTAATAAACCCATTTACCTAGATGAGCACCAAATCTAGACAAGATGTCTTTTATTCTAACTATCCCCAGAACACATATCCTGAAGTGATCAGGACTGCCTCAGCTAGCCACACAACGTTGTTTAGAGAGTTTACAGATATATACTGATACACATTTTTATTGGTGTTGAAGAGCTTTGTTCTGTTATTTACATCATCTACTGAGCACCTAAAGGAACATCCCTGAACACAACAGGACAAAGAGAATTGTGCAAGGAGCAGTTTATATAGAAATATATCAAAATTGAAGCCATGAAAGAAGGAAAGGTTTGCTTATTTATAGTACAAAAGAAATTCCATCTCATCAGGCCGTGGGTTTTTCTTGTAGAAATTAAACAGGAAATTAATTTCTCCCCTTCCCCCTCTTACAAAGTAAGGCATTTTCACTCATGATGCCAAAAATTTGGTATTTGTAGATTTGTCTGCCATCAGTCATTAATCAGCTTCATACAGTTTATAGGTAGAAGGATATTTCCTGACAGATACAGAAAACAGATTTAGAACTGAAGCTGAAAATTATATAAAGACAGATATATAGATACATATCTTGGCACCTTGGAGTACATTTCCAAAAATAAACTAGTCAAATGGTTATCTTCCCAAAAAAGCTTATTGCATAAGCATAATTACACTAAACACAAGTACCTGCACTATCTCTGTGCATGTTATAAATAGTTCAAAGTTACATTATACAGTCTTATTCTAAAACGCTATTGTTCTAAGTTCATGTCTTCTCTCACAATCCTTTCAAAAAAGGCCCTCAGCTCTCACCACTAGCTCAAGTACTATTTTCTGTCACTGCTTGAGAACTTGTTAGAATCCAAATACACTACTTCCACCTTGCAACCTGCACTCATTATCCAAAGAAAAATTCCAGCAGTTAAGAAAGTTGGCTGATCATATTACTCTTTATCTATTGATGACCAGGACTCCTCTGCTTGCTTACAGGGTCTTAATTTTGTAACTCAACAACTTTTTGTCATCTTGGAAAAAACGACTGCAAGAGGCATGTGTTTCAGGATACAATTTATTCAAGATCCTCTTGAGAGACCTTAAGCTGAGACTGTTGAGAAGGATATTCAGTTGGCTCCAAGAACTGAAAAAACTTCCCCCCAAGTACTAGATGAAGGAAGCACTATCTGC
This sequence comes from Erpornis zantholeuca, assembly GCA_013400515.1. NCBI lineage: Eukaryota > Metazoa > Chordata > Aves > Passeriformes > Timaliidae > Erpornis > Erpornis zantholeuca. The sequence goes on from VZTN01005804.1 coordinate 145,274, forward strand.
TGGATGCACACTGAGGAGACAATGCTGGGGCTTTTTTCCCCACCTGTCTTGCTTTGTGACATAAAATTCCACTTACTGAATTTGTGCAAAAAGGACCAAATCTCAGCCTAGCAACAAGTAGAAAGTGAGCTTAAAATGCACCTCTGAGACGAGGGAGATGAACTGGCAGTACTAAGCATTATCATATAACACTGTTCATTAGTGTCAACACAGCACTCAATCACCACTGTAAATAACACAAAATACATCTATTTTTCATTTAAGTGGTTAAATTCATCAGCAATATGCAACTGCTTGATAGAAACTCCAATTTTAATTCATCTGTCATTTAAAGGTCAAGACCAGGGAGGCAAACCTAACTCCAAGGGGAAGTCCCCTGTCACCAAGAGCAGTTCTGCTGTATGACACAAGCATGAAAACGCTGTGGGAGGCTGGACCCTTTGCATGATATTTCACTTATAGCAAGGGTTTTGCTTAGGAAGAAGATACAGATCAGCTGTAGTTTGTACCAATGAAGGACAATTCAGAAAATACCACTTCCTCAGCTCTATTTCTGCATGTTGCATATGCAGTAAGCAATTCTTCCTATACGTGGTATATAATGATGAATGTAAGAATTAAAAGCAAGCCAGCTGATATTACTTAGTTACTGAAGTAACTACATATTTCTGAGAAAAAGCACAGAGACCTAAACAAACAAAAGACAATCCACAACAGCAGAAAAACACCTGTATGCTTTACTCAATTATTTTACACAAAATAAGGATATTTCTGCCTCCTGTTGGGTATTTATAACAAAGTTTTTTTTATGTTTAATCTCATAGGGGAAGACTTTTGCCTTGTCTCTAGCTTCTGAAACAGGTGTCTACCCATGTTTCAGATACTGGACAGATTAAGTAATTTCTTAGAGTGCTCAAGCACTGAAATAGGTAGCTCGGGGAGGTGGTGGAGTCACCATCCCTGGAGGTATTTAAGAGGTGTCTTGATCCAGCCCTGGGTGATGTGCTTTAGGGTTTACAGTGGTAGTGCTGGGTTCACAATTAAGACTTGGTAATATTAAATGTCTCTTCCAACCCTGATGATTCTATGACTCTAGGTAAACATGCAGCTATGAGCTTATTCTACTCCCAGTGGAATTAATGCAGCAACCTGACCTTCTTTCCTAAAATGAAATCAGGTACACTTTGCAATTTATCTTTGAAGTTCATCAAGGGGTGTGGAGGCTCCTAAATACACCACATTTGTATAACATAAGAGGGGTTTTCCCAATGTGTTAAGAAATATGATTATTAAAATCCAGTATCATTATTTCAAATTATGAGAGTTGAGAATAATGGAGCAAGATGTGGAAATGAAGAAAGAAAAAGAGATAAATATGAAAGAAAAGACATTTGGATAAGAAAGAGGAAATGCTGAACTAGAGCTTACAAAACTCTTACATTCCAGAAAAAAAAAAAAAAAAGACACCCACAGGATAGGTATGTAACTATGTATTTGAGAAAATTATACTTCAGACATTATCTTCATGGTGATCCACAGGTATACAGAGAATCACTGCAGACATCTACTGAAATTTAAATTACCTAGCTCAGTTATGGATAGCAGTATATCTGCTATGTCAAGGCTTTATCACTTGAGCCTTGTATTTTAGAAACCTGGCTTTATTTAATCTTCTTTTTTCTGCACAGGTGCCCAGACTGGTTAGGTTAATGGCAGGCTGGGTGTGTCCACATGGGCTGCAAGTGCACCTGTAGTCTGTGTCAAAAGATTCAAAGAGCCTGAAAAGGAGCTGGAAAGAGAAGAAATCTGAGAAAAAACTTCTGAAATACCTAAGTCAGTGGTAAATTAAGACTCATAGCAGCTTCTTCACCAGAGACTGTGGAACAAGAAAATCACAGCTATTACAAGCTGTTTACAAATATTATATCCTTGCAAAGGTTTTGCAACTATATATAATAAGGCCAGCTTTGATCTAGTTGTATTTAATTCACTACCTAATTAAGACAGTTCTATCTGCCAAAGTTAATTTAAGCAGTCATATGTTAACCCAGCATAATTTTCGAGAAATCTTCTTCCTTTACAATTACATTGCCTTATGTTAATATGATGGCTTTTAATAGATTTTTTGTTTACATACATGTCATAACTGACCCACTGAAAGATTGTATCCTAGTATCCAAGTGAAGTAGCATCTGTTGTAAGTTCCCCTGTAGCTAGCAGATTCACAGCAACTATTACTCCAACTTGCAATTTTTTCTGCATCACTAAGAGCTCGGTGCAATTACTTCCTAAGTGTGCCATCTCGGCTCTATGCTTCATTCAGTAAAATCTGTTTTATGGATGTTTTAGTGGTGAGCTGAGCTGTAGAAGCTATAATTTGTGAGCTGGATGTGACGTACAGCTTGGCTTCGTGATGCCTCACAGGCACACCAATTTATTTATTTTGCTTACTGCTGATAACACTGAGGTGTGTGTCTGCAAGGCCGTCATGGCATCCAGCGAGCAGGAGATTCCCCACCCTTGCTGCTTGCCTTGGTTTCCTCCCAGGGCTGGGACAGGAAATGTGGTCGTTGCACTACACACAACTCTCAGCCCTCTGAAGCAGTGTCAGCACTGCAAAGGCTACTTAGCTTGGCCACAAACATGTAGGTGATTACTGACTTCTGTTTTAGTGTGGCAGATCTGCTGGGAATAAACAGCAAGTTATTTGTCACAAAAAACAGAGCATTGCTCGCCAGCATTGGCCAAAACACAATTAGCTCCTGCTCTCCAAATTCGTTTTTTCTGAGATCTAAACACATCACAAAAATTCTAGCTGACAACCAACTACTTTCCTGTGACTTACAGTTACTTCAAATCAAAATGTTTTCATCTTATTTGTGTTTTGAGGTTACAATGGTAGAAGCCATTCTAGCAAAATGAGGCATGAGAATGTGTTGTAGCTTGCATTTTAAAGAGGAAGGGATGGGTATTGGAATAAGGAGGCAGTGTACCTGTGGGAGGGAACTGACAAGAAGTAAGTTCAGGGGTTTATTCAGAGATATTGATGGCCATATCTTCTTATTGTAGCTTACAGTAAGGCAGCATGGTACACTGAGATTCTCAACTCATGCAGCAACTGTGGATTCTGTGTTCAGCTGGATATTCCCTTGGCTTGGCTACGGGCACTTGAAAACCTGGCCCCCAAAAGTCAAAATATTTTCCTTAAAAAAAAAATACTATAGAAGAAAGAAATTTGTTTAAGAAAAACAAATAGTTTACAAACACTTGGCTCCAAGTGTTAAGTTACCCAAAATGTTCCATGAAAAAAGACCTTATCATTATTGAATGAATTTAGATTGCATGAAACATTCTTTAACAATTTACTGTCTCTACTCTTTGTTTCTTAGCTTTTCCTACTCTCCTACATTTTATGTTGATTTATTTTTTTCCTGGCTGCAACCTGCCTAAAATAAAATTAAACAAAAATGTACAGCCAGCGAGTCATATGGGGCTACAGTTCCACTTTGACATCAAAGTCCATTGAACTCACAATCCCAAGAAGATTCACAGCACCTATACAGGACTCATGCAACAGCTGATGAGGCTGGGAGCCCATATCACTGCTCCTTCCAAACCCAGATGCCATCTTGAGTGACTTTTCCCCCAGCCCAGGGGGAAAACCCAGTCAGGAGAAGCAGGGAGGTAGCAAGAGGGACTCACGCTCAAGAGTTCTTTTGTGCCATTAGTGACACAACTGGCATTGATATTTGCATTTGTCTTGATGTGCCTATTGTGTATTAATCTCATCTAACCCTCTTTTGCATAGGCTGCTATTGTAGGGAAATCATATAATTCAGCTTAGGCTGACATCCTTTTCCCTAAGTCCCTTTTCACAGCTATTTGCATTTACTGTAAGAGCAACAATCACTCTCCCATTTCCCAAGCTCCCGGAAGAGAAACCCCAACAAATTCAAGCCTTGAAGTTCATTAAAATACAAGCACCTGCAGGATCAACAAAGGATGCATCACCTGAACAGGTGGTTTACAGGAAGAGGGGAGGCAGCCTTTTTTTTTTTTTTTTTTGTTTAACTATCAATTGAAATGAAACTTTTCAACATCTTTTTTAACCTTTATACAGGTCGTGTCTCATCTGCATGAGTAATAATAGGCTGATGCTACAGATTGACCACAAGCTTTCACGGCATGGCCTTGGCAAGTGATTCTGAGTAACAAACACATGGTCTTGAAACTACTGAGTTAAAATCTATTTGTGCCTCTGATAGCATGCAGACACATGGAAACCTAAGTAAACTAAGTAAAAGTTAATCTTTGAAAGGTTCCATGAGTATTTACTCAGGTTAATGTATAATTTCTGAGGACAGATGCATTTCATGCAAAAATCCCACAAAATAAAAATACTAATTATGAATGGAAAACCTCATAGAAGAATATGTCAATCCAATTCATGTGTAAAAGTGAAGTAATTGCTCATATTGCTCTTCTGCTTGCTGAAAAACAGCATCTCCCATGCTGTAAAGCAGTGCTTTCACAGCAAGGACATCCCCTGTGCAGTGGCTCTGCAGACAGCTGCATCTGCTTCTGCTACACTTACGTATCTTCAGACAATGCCTACAGTTTTGATGAAAGATAGAGAGGAAATAACTAGAGAAAAGAGAAAATTTCTTAATAAAATGCCTAATGGTAAAGACTGCATCGAGTGAGACAATGGGACACCAGGAAAGACACAGGATTCTTATTAGGCTCCCATGTTTGCAAAATAGGAAAATCTCCTAAGAAACAGAGCTGGTGCATTTGCCTCTCGCGTGAGGCTTTGATTTGGGTTCTTTCAGTACCTGAAGCTTGTTTTTTGACAGCGCCCTTGTTTTGTTTACAGCACATTGCTGGGATACTCCCTTTGATTCAGCCTGACACACGTGATGCTCTGCCAGCTTCTGTTCTGCAGTGCTGCTGCTGCACTAAAAATAGCTTCTGCTTGCTTTGGCTCCACATCTAATTTATGGAAACTCACAGAAAAAAAGGCCCCCGTTAGTGGGTGAGCGACGTACGATTCTACAGCCTCTGCTGTTCATCTCACTCAGCCTCCTGAAATGCATGACTGAAAATTTAAAATACTAACCTGCAGCTAATGGTGGTTAAGGGGAAAGACAAAAATGCTTAATATACTTAATTTATTTTTAAAGTGCTTTAATGATATCTTAACTGGAAATGTCAGACAGTTGGACTATGCTATGTAAAAATGCCTAGAATTTAGACCAGAAATTCACAAAGGGCAACTAGTGCCCACTTGTTTGGGGAAAGTGCAGTAAGGATTTTCTTAATTAGTTTAGAAATTACTATAACATTACAAACCTCCTGTTTGCTCTAACAGCTTTCACATGTTCTATACAAACTGCTTCACTGTGCCATGAAAATCATCATGTAAACATGCCCTTTAAGAAATGCTGATTTTACAAACTTTGTCACAGAACTCAACTCTTGTGTGAAACATTTTGCATCAACATAAATCTGACATAAAGCTTTCTCTGAAAAAATCCATGTTTATGTTGAAACTCAAAATCAAAGTAAGTTCAAGCAAGTGGTTACACCTTTTTCGACAAAAGAATGGGTTTAATGTTCTTAAGAGAAGTTTTTCAGATGTTCATTCATAGCACCACATCTAGGAGTGTCACCAGCCGAGCTGGAGTTAGTTTCAAGGGAAAACCAAATTAGAAACAGGGATGGCAGAAGTCTGGTATCTGTATTAATGCACTGTTTTTTAATCATTTAAATTTGAAGCACTGAAGTGATGAATAAAAATTCCAAAACTGAAAAGGAGGACCTGTTTTAAAAGTTTTCAGAGTGCGCAATGAAGGCTGTAATGAAATTGGGAATAAGATTTTATTTTAGACAAGAACTTTAAGTTAAGACAAATTCAGATGGCTATCAGCAGCTTAAGCAGAAAGAGACTGCAAGGCTTTCTCTTGTAAAAACCAGCAAATAAACTATCTGGCTTTGTCCAGAAAGCCTCCCTGCATAAATTTAGCAGTCTGTATGCAAGCTATCAATTTAAGGATTGGTGTCTAAACTGTTATCCAAGTAGAGACATTACTTAGCAACTACCATGGCTAAAAAGGAATTTTCATAAGTCTCAAGAGAGGTTATGAGTTATTGACCAAAAAATTCCAACAGAATCCTGAAACCAGTTTAGGCTGGCTACAGTTAGCTGCTTATGTGTTATGTGACTAAGTAATGGTCACAGTGAGTCTTTATCAACCTACTTACGCAAAAAATACTGTGCTGTGTTACCATTAAAAGGTCTTTAATTGAACAGGCAACTATTAACTTCAATAAATCTTTTGGGGCAAATCCTTTTTTTAACATCCTGACGTGGTGGGGAGAGGAAAGGACAAACAAAACCTGTTACATGCATCTGTGTTAAGAAGAAGGATATAGTCTACGAGAAGAATGGAAAACAGTGGCTCTGCAGCAGAGGTTTTGTGTGCATCTGTGTGTGATGGAGAGGGCGAGGAAGAAAATGAAGAAGCAGTATGATTTAATGCTTGCAGGAGTGTCATTTTCCTTTCCACCCTAACCACTGAATTATTTTATTTCCAAGGAGTCCAAACCAGAGCTTTAAAAGCCTCTCTTTTTTGTATCTGGGGCATATAAACATGAAATTCTGTTTACATTCTTAATTATAAACATGTATTGAAAATCCCCGGTCTATCTCCAACCCCAAATCAGTTTGATAGCATTCAAATCAATGTTTACAGTCTGGCACTTGTTGCCTTTGCAGCCTCAGCTCTGTGCCTCTACACTGCTGATGGAAGCACGAAGCATAAAGTCCCACAACCTTGCACTGCAATTGCTAGGAAGCAAATGAGAGGTGTAGATGTGAGGTCTTAAGCTTAGGAAAGGAGAGAGAGCAGGGGCAGGCATCCCTTTAACCACCTCACCCCCGCTTTGCTCATCTCCCCTATCAGCACCAGGATAACAGCATGTGAATACAAAGCTTGGCCCTGCCTTAATATAATTCTGAACGTTACATAAGTGCTTGATAAACAAAGCAGGCAGCTAGAAATGAGATAACCTAGCCATGTGTATATTCAGCTGACTACTCACTTAGATTCCCAGTTCATACGCTGTGACTGTGATAAAGGGCAAGAAAATGGCCATAAATACCAACCTCGGTTGTTTTAGGACAATGTAGTTTTTAACACCATGCACAGGATAAACATGCCAATGTTTTAAATATGGCCAGACTACACTTCTTCTTTTTCCCTCCCCTGCTCCTAAGGAGTAAAATAGTTGTCAACACAGGAAGCATTTCAAAACCATTTTCTGGCCTATGCACAGTGACACAGGACAGGTCACATCTTTTATGTGCACCTTTAAAAATGTGCTAGAAACTAAATGGTACTTTTTGGCTTTGTGAACTTAATTCTAAGCAATTAGGGTGAAAGACCCATTATCTCAATGTCCCACTGCACAAAATATATGTGCAGTGTTATGGAAGATCCCAGGAGAAACCTCAGACACAATCTCTAATGTACACCCTTCCTGGTCAGGTGAGAAACATTTAAAGCAATGTCAATTGCATCTCTTGTCTTACTAATGAATGAAAACAAAAGCATGAGGCCCTGAAAACAAAGGCCATGAAAAGAAAAGTGACCCAGCTTCACACTGATAAGCAATGATCGAACTTGGTATGTTTCTAGTCAACTAAAAGCTATTTTAAAAAACTGTAAAAGTACCTTCTAACAAAAGCAGGCTACTCCAGAAGAGCAGCCAGAAAAGCCAGGGAAAGGAAAGAAAAAATGCATGGAAAGTGCTGATAAAAACCCCCAAACAAAATGAAACAAACCAAGAACCCCAAATGAGAGTTTAAACATAAGCTACACTTCTAGAAATGTTATCTTAGCTGTACTAAAAATATACATCAAAATGCCCACTACTGCTATCTGAAGTTCCCTTCTGTTGGGCCCTCTTCCTTTAGAGCAAACAAAGTTGTAGTAATTTTCTTCCAACTTCCCCTGCGAACGAGATCCGCTGGTGGATGTAAGCGGTCAGCCATGGCCACCAGTTCTACCAACTTCCACATTTCTCCAATCCTATTCATTGTCTTGCCTTATTACATTTCTAAGTGGTTTAACAGCACATGCCAGTATTTTTCGTAACTCCTTGGAGGGGTGCCTGTTACTTCTCACCCATCACCATCTCAGGTCAGACAGGAGGCATTGTCCAAACGCTACACATTTCTTACAAAGTCCAGAAGAAAAAGATGATCCTGATCTTTTATATTCAATACGATTGGATTTGTACTTTCTTAAATACTACAACTTTTTTAGAACCACAAACCGTTTTTGGCTGCCCTACACTAAAAAAGGATAAGCACATTCTCCCATCTGGCACATAAAGCAGTGTTTTTCACGAACACAGTTTTCAGGGATTTTTCTTTTTAATTGGGAAATAAATCTAAATTTTGATGCAAGTGTCTGATGTAACTGATGGAAGGAAATTGCTTGCCATGAGATTTCTCTTGTAGCTACAAAACATGCCCTGTGGCCATCTGGTCATCTGCTGCAGAGTTGGGGTTGAAGAAGCAAAGGGAAAGAGAGACATGTTTAATGACCTCTATCCTTTGGGGCCAGAGAAAGGCTTTATTGACCAATTCTATGTCTTGGTTTATCTCAAGCTCAAGCATGGGAAGAAACAGAGACAAAATTTATCTATGCATTCAATTCTGAAGGATTGCCATGGCTCATCTTATCACCTGCACCAGGATGTGTAAGGACCTTTTGAACTTATTTGAAGTTTTCTCAACTGAGAGAATGTAATTTTTTACTGTAACTTTGGGACTAAGTGTCAGGGTCCGGTTCCAGAGGAACAGGGATAATTCATCAGAACCAGAAAGTCTGGCAGCAGCTCTGACATGGCTAAGAAACTGGCTGCTGCAGCAGATGCACCAGGTAGGTCCAAGGACTTTCCTTTCTGTCCCTTCCTAAGTTCACACATTGTAAGCAATAAAATAAAAGGAAGTCAATACAGCATGCACAGTGGTAGTGTATCATGCTGTGAGATTAAAAATAAGACATGGCATACTTGTGAATTACAAAGGTTGGCTGGTTCAACTCTGCAATGTGCAATCAGCACTTCCCATAATGAACTAGTGTTTAATTCAAATATGTTACCATTTGTGCTATACCTTTTAGCCCTCAGAAATTATTCTCAGAGTTATCTGAATTTCCAGTAATATATTCTTTCAGGAGGACAAGCTGCTACACATACAGGCAGAACCTCCTAGTATCAGCTGGAAAATACACATTAAAAATGGCAAGTTCAGTTGAAAATCCAGTGATAGCTCTGGGAACTGCTTAAATGAGAATCTTAAATACAAACATGATTTGTGCTGGGAGTACTCATTGCATGACAAAGAAAACAGTATAAGCCTCACCAATGGAAAACAAGTTTATGTTAAGAGTTCTTATTATTAATTCTTTAGTTCCCAGTTCTATCAGATGACAAATTAAATATGTAGATCTAACAGCTTTCAACCTCTAACCAAAGCAACTAGAAGAAAATACTTCTTTTAAGACAATGAAGTACTATACTTGAAAGCAAATGCCTACACTGTTTGTGTTCTTATACCAGAATGGGTTTCCCCATAAAAATCACAGCCACTTGAGAGATTTTTAAAAGGTCAGATCAAGCAACAGACCCAGCAAAAAAAAAAAAAAAAAAAAAAAAAAAAAAAAAAAAAAAAAAAAAAAAAAAAAAAACAGAAAAAAANAAAAAAAAAAAAAAGAGACTGAGCCAGCTTAGAAAAGGGTATTTCTGAACTTTGAAAAAAAAGAAAATAATTTGAGCTTTAATGATAGGCTTTTCTGTTCTTCTGAAAAGTCCCTTTGCTTTTTGCAATTCTTCATCTCTAACTGCAGGATTTTGCTGCACTGTCTGCAGTAGATGGGACAAACTGCAGAGAGTGGCTGCACTGGCTGGCTGAAGAGAGATTGCAGTGGGGCTGCTCCACTGCTAGGAATGCAAAAAGTCATGCCCACCACAGCCTGTGGACGGAGGAGATTACTGAGTATGTTTCTCCAAAGCCTTTCTGGAATACCCTCTTAGGAAGCACACTTGTATCATTGCAGCTATGTTGATTAAGGGTGTGACTCTTCTCACACTCATCTTCCAGTAAAACCTCAGGCAAGGCCAAGCCAGGCAAGGCACAGTCCACTCAGGTCTATTGCTTTGCATGCCTAAAATGGCCAGGTGGCAGATGAAACTGTAATATAGTTTAATCAACAGGAATCTAAATAGCATATATAATCTTAGCAGTCAATCCTACAGGACACTCCATTCAAACTATGCCTACCTGCACTGTGTTTACTGAAAGAAGTGATGCCCTCCCGTACCTATTCTAAATGCAATAACCACAGTGGATTACACTGAGTTATCCCTTTTAGAGACAGATTATTGCATCTAACAATTCAGAACCCTGAATGGTCACTTTCTCCCTAGGCTGCTGGATCACTGGAAATCCAGACAGCTCCTGCATAAACTCTTCTAACTGATATGATGGATATGCTGGTCTGCTGCCTTCACTGATGCTTCTGAAATGTAGTCTGAACTAATTACCAGGCAACCTTTTGAAGACAATATTCTTTGGTGAGTTAAACTCATGTGGGTGCTTTCTTATCATCTAGCTTGGCTCCTCTCTAGCATCCTCCATGGAAGACACTCTTTCTATTAAGAGGAGCATCTGACATTTGGATGGCTGTATTATGTTTGTTTTACAGAGTCTAAAGCAAATAACCCTCAAAGTCATTACTGGAAAATATATACATAAATATCTACATTGTTCCCGACAGTTCTACAAGCATTAATGTTGGTCACAGACTTACCACATTTAAAAGCTCTTTGGTGTCTGCATTTCACAATGAACAACTCAAGCTTTGTCTGCATTTGGCACACAGTAAAAACACACTGACTACTGAACACAGTTTTACTGTTATTATAGATAGAGAAAATAGTTCTTAATGACGTTTGAATTGGTCACATTTTACACACTGGTCCTTATGCACATTAAAGACAAAACTATGAGCTAATCCTTTTCTAACATGGTGTATTTTACCAGTGTGGATAGAGTTGAGCTGGTGAGGGAAAAATGTTTCTTAATCACTTTCTAAATTTTCCTCTGCTGTTTAGAGGAACTTGTAACAATCTCTGCATCACAGATTAGATAAACTGGGTTTGCTGCTTTACTTGTGTCCTTAATTCTAATATAAATATTTTTCTAAAAACTTGAAAACATCTGCAATATCAAACAAAATTTAAAAATATTTAAATTATAAAGTGGAACTAAAAGATATTGGCTGCATGTGTTTTACTTTCACTAAACCTGACTATTAGGATTCATATCCCATCTTATACAAACTTTTAATTTGCTCTCATCTAAAGCTGTAGTGAAATGGAGCAGTGTTCATTTGATGTGCTTTACAATGAGAATTGAGAAGGACCAGACCTGTATCTGTACCACACCAAACACCAGGAAGTACTGAAGCTCTACTGATATTTTCTAGACAGAATAATGATGTCTTTGGCAAAGAGTGGCACCAGCAATTATTTCACAGCAATCAGAAAGACAAACTGGTATCTATGACTGCACTGTACTGAAAAAGCCTATGACTCCTCCACAGTAACCTTTAATATCAAACACAGGAACAGCTTTTACAAGGTCTTAAGAAAGGCACTACCCTTTTTATTTTCACAGATAGCTGAACTGAAAGACATGTATAAAGTCCCCAAGGCCAAATCAGGTAATGTATTCTCGATTAAAGCTACATTTCAAAGCTCTTCTTCCTGATCTAGTTTGCCCTTTTGCTTCCCCTGTGTAAATAAGGAAGACAAAAGTCATAAGAAACTGAAGTAATGCATAACAGATACCACAAATCAGCATGATACATGATTACAGCCTGCTGTGAGCAGCTCACAAATTGAGGAGAATTCAAACAACAGCACATGTTCTGTGATTTGGACATTGAGAATTCCCTTGACTCCTTTTCCTGTGAGCAAGCTATTGAGAAACACTGACATTTGGGCAATAAAAAACACACCAAGAGAACACTGACTGCTCAATACAACTGCCATTGTAGTTTTCCTAGCTGTAAACTGATTCCTCCCCCTTCATCTCCACTGCTGATTTGTCACAGCTTCTTTAACCAGCGCTGACAACAGGCCATTCACATCACTGTGCATTGTATCAGGCACACAGTTTCAGAATCATCCTTAGAAAGGCATCTAACTACATCTCTAACTAGCAAAAAGAAAAATAGAAAGCAACGTGCCATAATTTGTACAGGATGGTGAGCAGGGGATAAAAAAAAAATCCAAACAAACAAAAGAGGACTAATGCTTTCAGTTCAGTCATATTTTTTAAATAGAACAAAGTATTACACACAGAAGAGCCAAAAGATCCTCACACCTATATACTTTCACTAAGTGGTCTTAGGAATAAGTCTGCTGTAAAACCAACAAATGAAATCAGTGAAAAAACAGTTTCTGTATCATTTTATCTTACCATAATCAAACAACTTAACACCAGCAGAACAAAAATCAACCTTGAGCTTTGTGAACAGAACACAATGCAACATGGGTACAGTCATTCCAAGAAACCAAAGCCAATTTACTCCTAATTCCATCTTGCACAAGAACAGAAAGTCATGCAGTGACCCGAAAGGATTTTTGTTTTAAACTGGAGAAACACTGCTGTTTGTGATATTCTAGGAATACACACAATACTGGTCCATCACACTTTGTTTCTGAGTCTGCAGAATGTCTCTGGTATGATCTGACTACACTGTGAAGCTGCAGATTTGGCTCTACATCACATCTCAGCATACTCTTCTGAAAGGCATCCCCCCAAATAATCCATGGAATATTTGTAAGATGGAGACTAATATGTGACTTGGAGAGAATGGTATAGGGGAAGTGATATAGGGGACTGGAAGACAAGATGAGGAACCAAGAGGCAGATCCCCACTTGGTTCAGGGGGAAGAAAGAGAGCAAGGAAAGGAGCTTGTTTCCAGTGTGCCCTTACCCTCTCATGTGGTAGCAGATCTGGAAGTCATGACTTTGGGGAGAAATACTCTGTATTACCTGCACATGTGTAATGCATGCACTGTTACCCACACAACTGTATATGCAGAAAAATTTTGCTGCAGAAAACTGCACCTGATAAGTCACATCTAGCTCAGAGCACCAACCAAGGCATGCAGAGGAGTGAGTCACAGATCTGAATTGATACCTGCAACTGTATTACATTTAACTCAGAGAAGATACACGTTGAGAAAGGTCTTGAGTTTAAACACGTGAGCAGCTCCTGGGAAGAAATTCCAGTCCCGAACTGGGGCCCCATCACAGAATAAAAAGGACAACAAAAGAGCTGTAAATAAAGGGAAGCCCCCCTTGTGCACAGCCACACTCGCCCTGGTTGTGCTGTGCTGTCTCGTGGCACAGCCCGTGTCACTCAAAATCTTCCACTGTTGGTGGGAAGCACTTGTATTGCTTTTCCTGTTTTAAGTATGTTGAAACCCAATGCAATTCCATATATTTTTCCTTTCCTTCACACTCCTCACTGGTCTCCAGTGCACAACAAAGAGAAGATTAATTTCCACGTGCTCTTCTATTTTCATTTTGAGAAACAACTTGGATTTGATTATTTATTTCTTAGCAAGGGAGAAGTAAGTGAAGAGTCCTCACATTCCTCAGAAACGAACACAAGTGCTTCATCCAACTGGGCCATTTAGGATTTAAGAATTTCAGTTGAGGCCATGTAACTGGAGAAGAAATGCTCCTTCGTTGAAAAGGTAGTTTTTTACAGACAAAGAGGAATTCACACAAATAAGTATTTGAAAGGATTATGGTTCCAGGAAGTTTGTATCCTGAAGCCAGGTTCTACTTGTTATTTTGTTTCTGTCATCATCTGAGAAGTAAATGTTATCTGCCTGCTTTTCAACTACTTAAAAGTAGAAATGAATAGGAAGCCTAATCTTTGATTTGTTAGTAGTTTTAATATTTATGCACAACAACACTTGGGAATTTCCAGCATACTTCAATAAGAGTTTCTGGTGAATTCTTTTCACTTGAGAATCATGAAGGAAGAATGGATTTACTAAAAAGAGGAAAACATCTGTTCTGAAAGAAATGCCCATTTTTTCCCCCCTCTTCTCCTGCTGGTGTGCTTTGTCTGATTACATTAATATGTAAAATAGAAAAGGATGAAATTATTAAAAAAAGGTCAAATGAGGATTGGGAATAACAGACAGCTGAGACAATCTTACACACCCAAGTAGATATGCAAGATATCTCACCATGACTGACCAAAATGACACACTACCTTCTATCTCAAAAGCCCAGAGGCCCAATTCATAGCAAATGGTCAATCTGTCAAGAATAAAACAACGAACAAACAACACAGGGTAAAGCAAAGAAATGGATCAGATATTATTAGTAAGTGGAGAGACAAAAAGGAAGTATGTCAGCCACCAACTTTAGATCAAGACCGCAAGTAAGTCATAGATCTGTGCACTGAAACAGAGAAAAAAGGCAACACAAATAAAATCCAAACATGCTGGACTCTGCTCAGAAGACAGCCAGTGTTGCAATAACTGTCACACATGTGTAAGGTGAAAAAGCTCCAGAAAATAAGCAGCTTTTATGCTGAAATCTCTCCAAAGGAGTGTGATAGCAAGATATGCCTCTGACTCCATTTTAAGAGAGAAAATTGATAAAACATGAGTGATTCTGAACATTTCAAGGGTTGGAGCCAGTAAGACCCCTGAAGAGTCCATGATCTTTTTCATAGGTTTTCATGGATTTCTGTGTAGGTACAGGGAATTACTGAGTGTTGTGCTTAAAGACCGCTGTTCTTGACAAACATTTTTGTAGGGAACTTATTTTCAGGCAAAGAGGACAGCACCACACTTATTAGAATAGAATCACCTGTCCCAGTTGTCTGAGGTCCACACTACAATTTAGCCAACTAGAATCAATCCTTTTAGAGGCAGAATGAAACTGAGACTTTTCATTTGCAAAGCCCTTCCTATTTTTCCTCTGGAATAAAGAGTAGTTGTGCTCCTATCCTACTAGTGCAGATAACACCAATCTTCTATGGAACAATTAAGCTAGATGAGATGAAGAAACCTGCCTTGCTCGTGAATAAAGATATTTGTCTTAAGCTCACTGGCTGAAGGGTTTAGAATTAAATGTTTTGGAACTGTCCTTCAATTATTTCCTTTCTAAAGAAATTCACAGAATACATAACCATTTAGTTTTTGCTAATTTTTTTTCTTCTTTTAAGGACTTTTTTTTTCTATATTTCAGTTTTTGTGGTCTTCTGTATATTTCTGACAACCTCACAGTATCCACACTTAACTCATGTTTATTGTAAAGGTCTTTTAGCCAGGCTTCCTCAGGGCTAATTGCTCAGAATCCAACTGTGTATTTACTCAAGTTTCTGAACTGTGCTCTTCATATGGTGTGGAAATAGAAGATCTCACTAGCAATGTCTCTTTTTGGTTGTTTCCAGGATCTTATGTGCTGGGTTTTTTTTCTGCTCATATCCATTCTGCTCATTTTTATCAGCACACAGGCTAAGTCCCCTCAACATTGTGCAATCCCATACACTTAACATTTGCCTCATTAAAGAGACGTAAGAGACTGCATTCCTGTCAAAGAGACTTGGTGCTTTATCACTTCTGCTTTATTTGTGAATCCGTATTTGTTACCTTCACCTACCTACAATCTTCTTTCTTCATCTTCTTTTTGTCCTCTAAATAGGTATAACTTGTTTACAACTTAGTAAGAGCATTCCTAAAATAATTCTTAATCATAATTTAATCATTCTTTCAACATACTGTATATTATGATAGTCTCCCTGACAGAGATACAGAGGTACAGAATGGTGTATTTAGAAATAACAAATTTCTACAAATAATCTTTAATAGAGGTCTCACCCTTGTCATTTTTACATAACACAATTTGCTGGTTACTACTTTGAAAGCACCATCAGGTCAAAACTAAAAATTTTGCCTGTGTTGGTTGTGCACTCTGCACCACAACCTCCTCTGGAGAACCTCCCACCTTGACGTCAGACCTACTGACACGAGCTGCCTACAAACCACAGAGGAAAGGGGTGACTAACCAGTGCAGAACACAAGTAAAGGCAAAATAAAACAAAACAAAAACACCAACCCCCCCAAAAACAAACAGAAAAAACCTCCATGTAGTTAGGAGAAAATGAAACTTGGGAAAACTAGTGACTACATTTGACCATTTTTTGAACAATTCTAACAATGCCGATGTAATGAAATATAGTTTACTATTATTTCTTCAGTTCTGTAGAATGTAGCAAAATGTTTGTTTCCTGGCATCTGCCTCTTTAGAGAAAAGCTTTTCAAACCCAGGATGTTTGTGGTGAAAATCAAGTTTATGGCAAACTTGCTGCAAAAAAGGTTTCTAAGATTCTGACAACATAAGGAAATAGGACAACAAACTAAATGAATATATAAGTCATACTGGACGAACAAGTTCCTTTACCCTCAAAGCTTCTACATTCCCCGAACAGAATAAACCCTCGTGGGAAAACTGCTCTTTAGCATTCTACTGCTCTTTAACAAACTGTTTTTTAGTAATTGCTAGTAGTGTTGGCAATTACACATCTGACATACTTGTGCCAATAAATAAGTGGAGGCCAAGAAATGACACCCATGCTGACCATTAAACTTCTTCACAAAGTATTTGGAAGGAAATTTAATAAAGAATAACTATCCAAAATCTGTACCATTGGACTTAAGGATGCTAATGCCCAGAATGAAGATCTTACCAAACTCATCCTTCTAAACCAAAAGAAAGGTAGTGAATCCTTCTTAAAGAAACACAAAAAACAGCAAGGAGGCAAAGGCAGGGGATAAAGAAATGTAGCAAGAGATTTTGTTCAGAAAATGTACCTAAGGATTATTTTGATTTTCAGTCCAATTAATTTACGCAAACAAATATCCGAAAAACAAACAAACAAACCTCCTAGCCTCCCTGCCATGTTCATGTAGGAAAACTAAAACCAGGAAGTTGTTCTGAGAAAATCCATACAACTGATTCCAAGATTCGCCTTTTCCCGCATTAGCACTTATATTTGAAAACTGCTTAAATTCAACTCTCTTTTTTGATTACAATTAATGGAATTATCAGGGGAGTAGTAAAAGGAGGAACAACTACTTTTTGAACCAAGTCTAGAATTAATGATCTTTCCGAAATTTTATTATTTGGTATGTCCATTAAACAGGATGTCTACTGATATGTCTTATACATATTTTCTTTTCCACTGCTTAATTTAGGCTCAAATTAAACTTTGTGTAGAACTCCACAATGTAACAAACATTCTAATTAAATCAGAAAGAATACTTTCACAAAAGATACAACTGAAACAATTTCTCTAAAGTCAAATAAACCTTTTAAAAAATCTGGCAGCATCACTGTTGTCTTGTACTAAAATGAACAAGATTAGCTTTAACTTAATTATGAGAAATAGAGAGACACCCCTGAACTGCTCAGTTTCCCAGTCTGATTTGTCTTAAAATTGGGATTACAACCAAACTGATAAATACCATGACTCTATTTTGGTTTAGTCTGAGGTGTAAAATTTATTTTTCAAGCACAGATTCTTCATCTTTAGACTTTTTCAACACAGTATCAACTGTATTTTATTTTCTTATTTCTTAACTGCTGCATTCCACCATCTTTCTTTTTCCCAATCTGTCAGTGCAGCGTTAATTTAGAAAAACACTGCCACCCAAATCCTGGCTTCTTGTAGATCCTAACACAAACAAGGCTTTGCACATTTATTAGTGCAGAGGAGCCTGTGTATGCAGAGTCTGGCCAGTGAGCAGTTTCTTAAGGAAGAAATATGACTCTTGGCCTTTCTTCATCCTGTCATGTGAAACTGACTGCTTGGAAAAAAAAAAAAAAGACCATCTCTAAGTAAAAAAATGCATGTAGCATTTAAGAAAACTCAAACCTCAAGTGTAATTAATTTGACAGTATCCTATATAACCTGCCATTAAATTTTCAGTGCTCTTCTTTCTTTTTTAAGCATTCAACTCAGTTATTATACAGTTGTTATATTAAATTTATTATGTAAACACACATTTCACAGTAGGTTAGGTTTAAAGTAACAGAATATGGAACACACCTTTTCTATAGGGCATAGTAAAAAAAATCCCACAGACAAAACTTAAAATACATTTGTGTTGCATAATGATAAGCTTATTAATAAGGTGATGTATTCTTTAACTAACTAGTCTCTGCCACTGAGAACATGCACACAGTCAGCAACAATTTGTAAATGAACAGATTGAATTAAATTCTGTAGAAGTGGAATAAATGTAAGTGACTCTTGATGTTCCCTGCAATATAATGAAGCTGGCTTTGGTCATAGTTTACTCTTTCTCCCACGCATACACTGAAAGAGTCCTAAACCAAGAACAGAATATAAATAACACCACAACTGACAGAATGACCCACAACTTCCTTCTGAAATCCACTCATAAATCCTGCATGCAGATTCTAGATAACCAACATCGTCAGTTTTACTTCATTTGAAGACATTTTGAGATGCTGACACTGAACAATGATTCATAATCAGCATTTCTGGAGTTAAGCTGTATCAGCATGTTTACTGTACTCTTTCTTTAACCTGCCAGTAGGAATACATGAGTTTTATCCATCTCCTTATTGGCATGTACCCCTATTCTAGATAAGAGACAAGCTTTCAAGTATGCTGATGAACTTTGCTATTTTCTTTTTCTATGTTTTAATAAGATCATGTATCATTTTAATATGCAAAATTCAAACAATATGTCCTTCAGTGCAGTCCAGTCTTACAGAGAAGCCTTCCCTTCCTGTTGCTCAGTAACCCAGAGTCTGGTCGTTTTTGCCATCACACTGGCCCACTGTGCCAGTTCACTGATTCAGCCCTGTACCAGTACCTATTCACGTCTGTCCTCACTGCTGTGATGCAAAATAAACACGGTCCTTTCTCTTTTAGAGATAAATGCAACAGAAGGCTCTTTCTTTGTTATAAAGGATATTGATGTTTTAAGAGTGTACAAGCTGAGGGTGACACCAAATGTCTTGGTGCTTCAGCAGTCTTTTGCTCAGGCTCAAAAAGCTCCTCAAGTGTTGTATTGCAAACACAATTGCAAAAGCCTGCAGTTTAACTCTGCAGAAAGGATATGGCAAAACGTAATACAGGATTCTAATAGAGAGAACTAAATGCAGACAAGCTCCACTGATGGACCCATTTGCAATCCTTCAGTTTGCTGAATGGATCACATTTCCAAATGAGGTTGAACTGCTTTGTCACACCAACATGTCCTGCACCTATTATTGCCCTGTGTGTGCCAGCAGTCAGGAAAAAAAATTAACAAAAACATTCAACAGTTGTTCAGGAAAAACTGCCTTGGGGAGGAAAGAACTCTTTCCTCAATAGAATAAAGCCAGTTTTGTTGTATTTTTTCAAAGGAAACTAACACTGTCTAATAAAACATCTTAAAAAGAGTCAAAGCGTACTTTCATGCATTTGTCATAACTCTGAGTGGTCTTTAGATTTTATTACTCCTTTAAATTGAGGTTAAGGAGTATTTTATGTTTTTCTGCCTTCCACTTTCAACCTTTTTCCTTGTTCTAAAACCACAGGAAACAGACCCAGTCATACATAGAGAAGCATGTGGGAAAATGTATGGTTTAAACTTATGTTTGAGCAGCCCATCTTGGGCTGCTTAAATGGTTCTCCAGTGGTAATTAATTAGTAAGAAAAGGTATTTGTCACATTTATCTTAAAAGGCAGAGAAGATGTAGTGTTTATGAACTATCTTCTACCTTATTTTTATATTTGAGAAATGTTATTGTTTTCTCTCTGTATGGAAGGCATTTGTGAATTAAACAGGGGGGCTTAAACAGAGGGGTGCATGCTTGTATGCCATTCTGGCTATTTGTGAATGGTGTTTTCATACAGCTTCATCCTCCAAACTGAAAAAACAAAGGCATTTTGGAGGTTTCTCCAGGTGCTTCTTATTCCATATTATTGTACTTCTAACTACTATTACTATAACATCATGGTCACGTTTTGTTTACCAAAATTAAGATAAAATTGGTTAAACCTACTCATTTTTGTTTCATAAGTGAAGGAAAAAAGGGGAACAACAACAAAAAATCACAGCAACACATGAAAAGGTTATTTCATAGAATTCCCAGTGCATATTTTAAGAAACCACAATTCTGCCTCTCAAGAGTGTGGTCTATTAGTTAGTAAACAGTGAAAAATGGAAGGATTACACACTGGAGAATGACTTCTGTCCTATCTGGCAACCACCTCTGTTTAGAAGACTCATCAGCGAGGCTAAAGTGATTACTCTATAAATATAACTTCTCCTTTTTTTTTCCTACCATTAAATAACAATTTATTGGTTGGTTAAGGCTTATAGTTTAGATCAGGTAAGTGGAGAAAACTTGTTCATGAGTTAACCAAACAAAATTTGCTTCTAACTTAATGAATTTTCAAGTGATTTTTGAAAGTGATACTGCATGAGAAATCTTAAAAGGAAAAAATGAAGAAGCTTTATCATGACAGTGATTTATTTATATATGAACCAGAAAAGAACTTTAGATGGAAGAAAATAATATTATGTATTACCATGAAAATTTAGCTCTTAAAATCTAGTTACATGAAACGTTTAGAATTAATATGTTTCCCTCATTTTTCTAAGTAAAAAGTATTTGTCCCATATTTAATAAGCAGTTACCAAGAGTAAAAATAATCACTGCTTTTAAAAACAATGTTCTCTAGACAACAACAGCAACAATAATAATAGTGGTTTAGTTTAATTTATCATAAATCCATCCACACTTACTTCACCACCCCTTATGAAGAAAGAATATACCAATACACCTGAGTGCAATGCCACGCTAGACATGAGAAGCAGGGAATGCCAAGGTAGCTTGTCTGACCTCGGACTATAAGAGGGAATTTAGTGATGATTATGTGCAAGCCAACAATTAAACCTTATGTCTACAAGAATGCAAGGAAAGTCAGAAATATGCTTGGTTTGAAGAAGTGCTGCTGTTGAGAAAACAATTACCTTTTTTCTCACATCAAGAGTTGAATCTGTGGACAACAACACAAAGAATTGTTTATTTTTTTTAATTACTCCACCTGTCACTAGGATAGACATCTCAGAAAATCAGCTGAAACACTTCTCCAGAACAGAATAACTGGGAAGAAAAAGAACATGTGTGTCTTTTCCATCTATATCAGTTCAAATATAAAATCAATTTTTTTTGCCAAGAAAGAAATATCCTTTGTGTTTGCTTTCCTGAGAACTTGCCTAATCAAGTTTTATTAGCAAACAAATGTTTGCACAGAGACCAGTTTAGGCCTTCACACTTAAGTATATCAGAAGTGGTATATTTTGTCAGAGAAAGAAGACTGATATACACACTGGGACAAAGTACTGGTTGAGGGCAGGGTTCCCCTAATCCTTGCTCTACTTGTTATTCCAAGGAACTCAGTGAATTGAGTACAACCCTTCCAGCCAGGGCCACTCATGCACACTCATGCTCCTACTTCCACATGAATACAGTGAGACAAAATTAAACTCTGGAACATCCTAATAAACCTGAAAGGAGTTGGTTTTTCCTTCTAACAACAACACCTTGAGCAAATGGTGTGTGACCTAAAAAGAGAATTGGATGCTCTGCTTCTCCCCTTCCCAAAGTGCCTAGTTCTCTTGTGCTCTAGCACTACCACCTTTCCCTGACAACGTCTAAGCCCTGTAAGCATCCCCACACCTTTTTTTGGATTACTGCAACTAATTTTAGCAGGTAAACTGACAGCTGAGTAACCAGAACTAAGTTACCTCAATGCTTAATTTATTGAAACAACAGACAGACATCCCCAGACTGGGAGTGCCTGATATACCCCAAGGATGACTGATGTTCTGAATTGAAATTTTATACCTTTTAACTGCCACATAAATTAATTTACTTTAATTTGTGAAGTTTTTAAAGACATAATCAACTCACCAGCTTTTTTTTCTGTGTCATTTTTTAATTGAAGGCCATCATATCCGAACCTTTACTTGTTTTGNTATAGACCTAGGTTTTGCTGAATTTAAATTATGTGAATATAGACAAAAAGAACAGTTTGAACAGAGTTCAAGTAAGTTAAAGTTAGATGGGAGATTTATCATAAACAACAGATCTGCTGAAATCTAAGTCAAATGGGGACACGACAAAACAAAATCAACTTTTCAAAGTAAGTACCAGTTTTTGAGATTAAACTTGAAATTTAACTTGTAAGAAATATTAAATCAGAAGACAAGAAAAACAATAACCTGTCAGTTTTATGATATTAATCTCAAAGAAGTACATGAAGGTTATTAAGGAAAGAAGATGGTTGATGGCCATGCAATAATACCTCCTCCAGAAGTTACATAAATGTCTTTGTAGCTGGTGATAAAGAACAATCCTGATCTTTGCCAACCTCTGGCTTCGTCACAAATTTGTATTTGTTACCAATATCACATGATACATCAACATGATGTGTGCACTAAATGCATTCCTTAACAATGAAAGAAGTGCAGATACATGAAGACTCATGTAAGAATATTAAAATGATTAAAATCATTAAGTGAATGAGAATGAGGGACAAGTAGGCCCTCATCCTCATTCCCATGAAGGAACAGTATCCTGGTAACTTGAAAGGACATTGAGGATCAAGGAAAATTAACTTTCAGGCATAATGTAAATAAAATATTTGCCTCTGTGTCTTTCTACTACCTCTGATGCCAGCAAAATGCTTCTCCCACAGCAATAAAAAAAATTAGGTTAAGTTTTAAAAATACAGAAGCTCTAAACTGTAGCCAAATTAAACTATTCCAAAATACACTGTATTTGTAACTCATTTAACAGGCAGCAAGTTTGGCCACTGACATTATAATTTGCTAATAATGCTTTTCAGTATTTTTAAGTCAGCCACCTGACTTGTAGCCCAGTGATATTTATAACACATGCTGGGATTTTTTAGGTTTGGCTTTGTGTTTTTTTAAGCTGAGAAGTAAGTGGTGACCTACTGATAAAGTTCTTCCTTCACTACCAAGCAAAAGATTAGGGTTTAGCCGATGGGACGCTTTCTCCTAAAGCCACTGTAATGGAAACACTGCAGATGTTTCAAAATCCCACAGTAAGCATGTGTATCAGCATTACACTCCTTCCCCCTTGCCCTTCACCAGTTAAAGATGACCACGGACAGAGAGAAATGCCACCAGCTCCCACTGAGCAAGAAAAAAGCACCCTCACCCTCAGTATTTTCTAAGTGCATGAAAGAACTGGTGTGTGGGTATCAGAACTGTATTTCCAACCTCTGCTCACATGCTGTTATGAGGAGGATGTGATCTCACCACCCTGACAAAATGTTCAGTGCTAGCACAGAAATGTTTTTTTCTGGGTAGAGGAAGAGATAAAAGTTGAGTGCATTTTTAGCACCTTTCTTTCTGTCAAGATTATACTTCAGCATTTTAAATCATCAATACCTGTGAGAAAAAGGCTGTTTGATCAGATCAGTGACACAGCTGTTCCTGAGTTTCAAGTTTCTGCTCTAAGACTGAAGGTGTGTAAACAAGGATAAGTCACTCAGCTGTTACATTTTCAGGGAGATCATGACATGAAAAGTACAGATACACTCAAGGAATATTTAAGTATCAAATGATACTTCATAAAGGGTCTTGAAGATGAAGAACTATGCAAATGTACTTACTACTACAACAAATAATTTCAGAATAAAGAAAAAGCAATCCAGCTAAAAGATATGGAGGGAAGAGCCATAGAAAAAAACCCAAATAAGATTCCTTTCAACTTTTGCAGAAAAAAGGTAGTAGGATTTAGTATTTTGTTCCAAGACAGTGGACTTAATCCTACATCCAATTGTTTTCCTCATTTGTGTTTTGGTTTTGGACATAACACGAGACCTAACATTCTTCCTGTCAAAGCCTGTAGATAGGCATCATTTTTTTCAAGGGAAAGCACACTACCATTAGCACTGTAATTCAGTGTATTCCTGGTTTGTCTGGCCTTTTCAGTACCATTTTTCAGAGCAGGATTGTGAAACACATAAACCCTTACTGATCACGGAAGCCAGGTTCACAATTTTAAACATGTACCATTATTCTATTTCCTTGGTCTGATGTATTATTTGAGTGTGTGAATAGATGTGATAAACAGTCAGTCTGCACTTTTTAGCAAGCACAACTCAGATCTGTACTTTGGTGGTGGTGGTGAGTGAGGGCAGAGAGGAAACCCACTGATTACAATTTAGGACAGCTGTCTAAGTCTCTCTGTGTACAACCACTGCTTTAATTTCTAGCTACTCTGACTGTGAGCAAATGCCCAGGTTTTGGTAAATGCACTGAGGTCAAGTGAGTTCCTTCATAACATATCTAATTTTCCCTTGCTTCCATGTGCTGATGAATCATTTTTTCCCAAAAACAGTCTGGAAAGAGGGAAAATAAACTATGACCTGCAACACTGAAATTCCCCACTGTGGCAGAAGTGCGACAAGTCCTTTAGCAACATGGACCTTTTCCTCTGCTTCAGGCTCAGCACCGAGAGCAGAGAAAAGCAAAACACTGAGTGCTAGAACAGACTTGTATTGCTGCTGACAATACTGCCAATTAGACAAACCAGAACACACTGGAGTATGTTCTCTGAAAACTCTAAATCACACAGCAACTGTATGAGCATATATTTTTGCAATAGCAGTTCACATGAAATGAGTATTTTTGGTCAAAATCTAGCTCAGACCTGTGTTACTATAGGGGACAGCTGAGTTTGTAGCACTTGCAGTGTTAACAGACTATTTTTTCATTTACAGGTTTTCATCACTGTACTATGTATATATGATTTGCACCTTCACAATCTACACCACTTCTAAGAGCATTTCTGACCAGACTGAACTGGTTTACAGATTTTGACTGTGTTACATACACGTGTGCTGCTTTGCTTTGAAGAACAGAATACCAAATGTACTGCTGTCTTTAATTAAATACTGCTTATAATTTTTTTCCACCTAGAAAATATATTAGTAATGCAGGTATGCATCTGGTTATGTAAATGTCTCAGAAGTTTGAATGGAACGTGAAAAGACAGCAATTTCAGCACTGTCTGGGTCTCAGAATTTTAAACAAAGGATTCTCCTTAGATTGACTCAATATTTTTCAAACTTAATAGTTTCAAGTGAAATGATTTTATGTAAATCAATCTTGAGTGGAATAAAGATACTTAAAGTTATTTGATTTTTCATACTTATCTTTATTAGGTGTGAAATATTTGAGGCAGAATATTAAGTTGTATAATAATGGCAAACTATGATAATCATTTAATTTTGCTATACGTGCTCCACCTATACAGAGGATGAAAATGTTAATTCCAACATTGCAAAACTCCTGAATCTCACTGATATAAATATAGTTTCTAACTTGTTATAGACGATCACATTCTTGGCCATAAATAAAATAAAAATAAATACTTACTACTGTGCACAGTCAATCAGTTGATACTCATTTGACCTCTCGAAGCATGCCTTTACACCTTCATCATCCCAGAGCTTTTTTGCATGTTCAAAGAACTCCTGAAAATTGGAAATGCAATAAATAAGAGAACATTTCTCAATTTTTTTAATCCCCAATCTGTGCTGTTCCGTCCCCCAACCTTCATGCTTTATGTTTTGCAGAATGATAGATTATACACTTACAGAAGAAAAGCTATAAGCATTTATTAGCAAAATTGCAATAAAATATCCAAAACAAATGGCTGCTGAGAGTTTCCAGCACACGATATATAATGAAGACTGTCTTCAAAATTCATGCCAGTCCATATATAAAATTTACTGTAAGTACAAAAGTTACCTAGAAGCATGTTCACTTCATTTTTAATTAAATTTATGCTTCTGTCATGGAAAAGGCATAAAAGTGATGCAAAAAGCTACTTGGCTTATAAACATTAGCTTCCCAGAGAAAGAACCAGCTTGTAACTTTAAAAAGATTACACAATTTTCCCCGAAAAACACAACTTTCATGCTACTTGGTATTTTCTCATACAATACAATAACTCGATTGCAAGGCTTTCAGAGTCTTGGCTCAACACTGCTTCCTTCAAACAGCTGCCTGGCACAAAGTGCTCTTCCTAGCAGCTATCCCAGGCTACCCAATCCGGAAATATCTGCCAGAAAGCTTATTTCAGAATTATTTCAAAGAGGAACCAAAGCTGTCCTTGGTGCCAGTGAAGCCACAGCCACACATACGCAGAGAGGTAGGTCCTGCCCTGCCTGCTGGCTCCTTCGTTTCT
Organism: Erpornis zantholeuca; assembly: GCA_013400515.1. Lineage (NCBI taxonomy): Eukaryota > Metazoa > Chordata > Aves > Passeriformes > Timaliidae > Erpornis > Erpornis zantholeuca. The sequence continues at coordinate 171,708 of VZTN01005804.1, forward strand.
CCAGCCTCAGCTCTAGAGACTCAAGCATCCAGCTTGTTTTAAAGCTGGGAGTCCATTTTATGTTATATCACTACTGGTAAGTGACACTGTAAGAGAGTTTTTGCAGCTACATCGTTCTAAATTCAAATGAAGGATGTTTAGATGAATTAGTATTTCCTTTATTATATGGCTCTTTCCTCCCTCAAACAAAATTGTTAAAGCAATACATCAACTCAAACACAGAAGTTGTTTTCTTAACACCTCAGCACTGCTAATAAATCACCGGAGCCCTTTGGTTAGTCAGAAATTTGCGAAACCTAACCAATTGCTTTTCCACAGTTCAATTTGGCTCTGTAAAATGGGTGTAATACCACTATTCACATCATGATCCTGTCAAAATTTTGCATAAACATCTGAATTCTGAAACTTTCTGAAATTGCTTGCCAGTCTCTCCTCACATCTTTTCAAGATTAAAAATTTCTCTCAAAATACAAATCTCACAGTAAAAGATCTTGGCAGCACAGTGAGTTCACTTTTACTCCGTATGGGTTTCCCAACCTTGCATGCCACTCCTTTGAGTGTCACCCAAAAGGTGACTTTGCCTGTCAGCCAATGTCTCTGACCTGCTGATGGCATTTTCAGGGAAAGACAAAACACAAGATTTTTGGAACATACTAGTACCAAAAATTTAGTTAGGCTTTGAACATGGCCAGAGAGGTCCTGAATAACCCCAGAAATGCCATTTTTCCCCCCAACTATACCATGCACAATGTAGAGAGAGAGAAATTTCTACTCTTTAAGAATTTTTGAAAATGTTAGAGAAAAGAATATATTAAAGCAGGCATGAAAAACCTTTGCAGAAAGTCTTGGAAGAAGAAAGGAAGTAACACTAGAGATTGGCAGATGCTTATACTGCCCTTGAAATTTATTTCTTCACTTGGTAAGGACATGTTTATTTGTTAGTCTTTGTTATTTTAATGACTTATGTAATGATTGTTTTAAATGCTGCAGATCCACCTTTGAAGTGATGCTACAGCTATTATAAACTCTCTGTTCCTACAGCAGAAAAAAAGCAAAAACAAGCTCAAGAAAGAAAAAGGTATCAAACTAAAGTAGGAGAAAACGAACACACACAACAGAGAGCATGACTACAAGAAAAAGAAAGAACTGGAAAAGTCAAAATGATTAATACTAGAAACCATGGAGTATTCCTCAAATATGAACCTCACGCTTGATTGGGCCATCAGCTGAATGCATCTCACTTGCTGGCATCTTTGGCCGAAGAAAAGCACTACCTTCTCAGTGAAAGGAGTGAACTGCGGGTAAGTGTCAGGTCCTGAGGCAGAAGGAGCCAGCTCTCGATGCCCTCAGATGGGAGCAATGTCCAACTCAGCCCTTCCTCCCACAGGCACTCACTGCTGCAGGTGTGGGGTCTGAACACAGTGTGGCTGCCTCTCCATCTGGGGAGGGAATTCCCACCCACCCAGAAAGCCATCTCTAAGGGGAACAAACATGTAAAAACCAGTCCCATTCAGCCCCACAGGGCTTATAGGAAGGGAAGGGGATGAGGAGAGGGTCAGTGTGAAGGTATCCTTTTCTGCAGGGTGGGATGGATTGAGAGATCAGTTGAAAATGTATATAAGGAAGTAAACAAGCAAACAAATAAATAAATAAAGTCGCATAGCTACAGTAGTTCCTAACTTCACTTCTGCTTTTACATCCTCTGTATAAGCTTTATTTACTCTTAAAAATCTCTTCTGAAAAAGAGGCAATCATTTCAGTTCAGCTTCTTGAGATCCTACAAATATCTTGTAAATACAGGGTGCCCATATCATATGGTTCAAATATTTCCACCTGACCATTATATCTCAAAGCAGTCTATTTAAAACAACTTCCAGACTTCTAGTCCAAAGCAAATCCTATAAAACAGAGCAAATATACTTCCCTCATTAAAATGTACCGATCCACTGCAGAGGAGTACACTTGCCTGCAAATTGCCTCCCACACAGCTAGCTACTCGATCCTTCCTTCCCAGGTGACTAAAGCCTTCCAGAAAAATCCTGTTTCATTTCAAGATGCCAAGTACCATGATCCAACTTTTCAAGCTCTTTTTTAACCCCTCTCTCCTCTGCTCTAAATTTTTCAGCATTTTTTCTGCTCGTTAGCATAAGGCCCCCCATTGCCAAGCACAGAAGAAGGTTCTGCACAGGGCAAACATGCCTGGATGCCAGCCTCCTCTCCCTCACAGGACAACATCCAGACAGTAGTTAACATGTCAGCTTCAACCCCTGCAATCAAGACCCTTTTTCCTGACCAGCATTCCAACAATCTCTCCCTTCCCCTCAGTCCTTACGACTCCTTCCTATGAACCCCCATGCTTGTCACTTCTTACTACTTCCTCTGGCCATGGCCACATTGTGGCCACCTCAATGGCAAGCACGCCCTGGTGTGGGCTTTGGGCTCTGCCTGCCCTGCAGCACCTGCTCTGGTGCACCTTGGGTGGCAGCCACAGTTGGCAATCCCTGTGATAGGTAAGAGCCAGGGTGATTCAAAGGACAGAGAATTCAGATTTGCTACAGCTGATAAGGGAAGATGGGCTAAAACCTTTTAAAATGTTATCTTAGGTCAGGAAAACAAAAATAAGGTTTTTAAGATTAAGTTGTGATCTTACTAGCTTTACATACTGAATTGGCCAAACCGAAGACTTTCCTAAAGGTTTGACTTCTGGACAGTGACATTTCAGTTCTTAGAAGTCACAAGCCAGGTCCTTTAAGAAACCTCAACTGGGACAGAAGAAAACTGGGACCTGGTAAATCACTCTGGTAATCTGATGCACTGTATTTACAAACACATACAGTTGACTTCTGTCAGATCATAGTCACCAAAATCTACTAAAAATATTTAGTATACTGAAGAGATGCAGGAAATTATGTACTGTGCCTGAAAGAAGAAAACCACCTACGTCATGACCAAACAGAACAGCTGCTTCACCCAAACTCTTCCCGAAGGATGGATACATACAAATAGTTGCACCTATTAATATACATATAAAATCAAACAATCAATATATTTTTAATATAGCATTTTAATTGGAACATTAAAGAAGTAAATGATAATGCTTTAGGTCTCACAAGTTACGAGTGTGATGAATTACAGGTACTTTTTACATTGCACATATTAATTTACACCATTTATCTAAGAATTTATAGTGATCACTAGACCATACAAAACCTTGATGTGACATTTGGGTGTCATCGAAATGAAGGTGTGACATACAACATCTCAAATATTTATTAATATAAAACTATTTGGAAATTTTCCACTCTTCCTGAGACAATCCAAAACCTCAGCCCCACATTCCTGACCCACCTTCTCACTACATTTTGCTATGAATAATCAAACTTCATCTTAAAGTCATGAAGAGCCAAAAGCAGGTTATGATTACTTTTCTGATTTTAGAAGAAAATAAGCTAACATGTACATAAATGTAAAAACACCCTGAGCTGATATCACTGATATAAACAATAGGCTATTTTTACTGTGTTTTTAAAGGTCTTGTAAAAATATTTTTACTCACCTAATTCAGGGAAAAATTTCTAGTTTCTATGTATTTCCATACATAGCATTCCAAGAAAACAATACAGGTAACAAATGCAATGTACTACAGCTAAGCCTCAGGGCACTGTTTTTCAACTTTGTCTTACTAGAAGTTACAGCTTGTTCTAGAAATTAAATTTTCCTTATTTTGGAAATAAACTTACTTATTGATAGGTTACGTTAGAAACCTCCTCCCTCTTATAACTCCTACAAAAAATATTCAAGTAGCTAAGAAATGGACTTATTTCACTTTTTAGATGCCTAAATTTGGAATAAATACTAGTGATGATTAAACAATGACATATCTTCATGAACAGATCCTAATATATTTTGGAGACAGAACTTTTCATCTGACTTCTTTGTAAACCACAAAAGTTCATGTTAGGTCAGGAATACAATTTTTATTCCACTAAGATTGTTTATGCCTTCCTTCTGGATGGAGCATACATTTAATAGCTATCCTGATATCACCTTTCAGTCTCCCAGAAACTGGAATGTGGAAGGTTCCACTGTATTTTCCTTCCGTTAATATATAGTAAACATGGAAACAACTGCTTAGATCAATGTGAAGTCGATCTCCTTCAAGCCAAAATTTATGCTCTTATTCTCCTAAGCTTCAGGACTGTAAGACAATTTCTCATCTATACACAGATTAAACCTGTCTGATTTCCTGACAACCACTTAAAGAAGTGGCAAATGTTACACATTTTCATCGTTCTGCCATTGTGGGTGTGAAATGAAGTCATCACTTCTATTCTGAATTTCAGTTACTACTTCTTCTCTCATGTCCTTCACCAAACAAAAAGTAAATCACACAATGCATTAAAAATTCCCACCTAACACCTCCCCAACTCCCAATGACAACTGCAGCGCAAGATGATCAAAGAATTAAATCACACAGGAAGGGAGGTATGTGCCTCCCTATTGAGCAGGGTACTTGTACTTCCCAATGTGCAGTGCAGGGTGGGTGTGTATATATACACATACAGGCAGTCCCAGTCTCCTAGCCACTGAACCACGGAAACACGTTGTGGAATAAAAGAGGGACAGCTGATGGGGAGCACTTTAATACCATAAGGATGACATCCAGTGGAGTCAAATGAAGGGTGTATAGGCAAACTACCTGCAGGGTTTTTTAAATGTGGCATGCTTGACTCTGCAATTCAAACAGTATAATTTGAAGCATCCTTTTCTGTACCAAATCTGAAGTCAAAACTGAACTGGATCCATCGACCTGCAGCCCCATGATAGCAGCATGGCAGCAAGAGCAAACAGCAGGATGCCATGCTCTTACAGGGGAGGACAGACAGCAACAGTCTGGGGGAGATGATTTGGGAGGAAGAACTCTAACCTCACTTTCATCACCTCCCACTGTGCTGTGAGGAAGCCTTTTTCCATGTGGTGCCCAGGGGATGGTCAGAGTGAATGCATCGTGGGTGAAGGGAAGCTCAGCTGAGCTCTCCCTCATGCTCCAGAAAACGTCATGGTTCCTGGAGCTGTCTGCTGCTGCCCTGGCAGATGCCACAAATCTCATCAGTGTATCAGTATTCTGTCGGGTTCTGCAGCATAAGCCTTGTGAAGTAACAGAAGAGTGGCAATTTTAATAAGTTTATATTTGAGCCAAGTAAACACCTGGAATTTATCAGTATGAAGCAGAAACTACTTTTGTGGCTCCAGGACTCTCTTGCAAGCCTCTACAGACTCTACTCACTGTAGACAGTCTTCACTTTGAGAGACTGGCTTCCAACTCAAATCCTAACCCAGCACTGAACTGAGGCAGTTGTAAACTGACGTTCCAAGAAACCTGCAAGACACAGTGAGTGACAACTTGCCCCAGTGACTCCAATCATTACTGGTTTGCTCCCACCAAGTGTAGCAACTAATCTTCTATTGAAACTGCTCTTCATCCCCAAACATCTACTGAGTGCTAATGCAAGCTGTGTCAACAAATAAATTTTAAATGGATTTAATGATTGGGTGAAGTGCCAGGTAAGGCACCCAAGAGAGAAGGAAGCCTGCTCAGTTACCTCTTCCACAAACAAGTACAGTCACTTGATAATTGGCCTCTTGTTTATGAGTTAAAAGTGTCCCTTATGGTTCAGTCAGCTCTCCTTAATCCTTTATGAAATGTTCTGCCTAACAAGGGAGCTGTTTTGCTGTAGGTATACAAAATGCAGCTGCTCAAACTCCTAATGCCTGCAATGAAGACAGGCAAACAGTTACAATTTAAAAACAACAGAAGAATACATTACTTGAATCTCCTCAACAGCAGAGTTATCAAAACCTTCATCAGCACCAAAGTAATAGCATGAGAAACACTGCAACCACGTAGGGAGGGGTGGCCAACTGGCACACAAGGACCACGCTCAACAGCAGGGTTCAGATGTTTCTAAAGAATCAGCACTTACAGTAGATTAATTATATAGAAACCTTTAGGAAAAGTATAACCTCCACCCCCTGCAAAGTATTTTCTGTTGTAATTTGTGGGTGTGCAATAATCAATGCAATTAGTTAGTGACTGCTAGTTAGTGACTCATTCTGATAGGCACAGCAGCAGTTTGGCCTCTAACCCTCCTCCAAAACCTAACTTTGAATCTGTCAAAAAGAATTACAGGATAATACCAGACCTACCATCCAGACCTACCTTCTATACCTTTTCATTGTACATATTTTGCCTTTTTTTAGGCTGGATGCAACAGTCTTCAAGCATGATCAGTCTGCACTAAGTGAACCTCACTAGAGCTGAACTTGGGAGGATGGCAAATACCACCTTCACAGAACACAACCTGTGCTAGGGCATCTTATATTCCAAGAAAACAAAATCAGTTTGTTAACTCCTAGGAGAAACTTATCCAACTTGCAAGTATAAAGAAAGAAACTGGGGCTACAAACAGCATTTGTAAATGTGTAAAAGCACCATTTTCACATAACCACCACATGCCACCGTGTGACACCATTAGACAAAATGCATCAATTGTGGAGCTCACTGAAAGTGCTCAAAAACCACAAGTGGAACCAGCACAGACACATTCTACATCCCTTTCTTGAACTACTTCTGCGACTTCACTTTTAGTGTGTGCAGCTGAGTTATCAGCCTGATCACCCCAGCAATTCTATTTATGCCTGCTGGAAACATGTTCCATCTTATTTTATAGAAATCAAGAAGTTCAACTTTTGTAGATCACAAAACTCATCTGCAAGGTCTGAGGAATATATTAATACATGCTTCAAACTTGTATCAGTCAAACACGAAAAAAGGTCAGAAAGGTCTTTAGATCATACTAGCAAAAATAACAGCATGATTTTGTGCTTTTGTAATATTTTGAGGTCAGCACTGAGTAGATGTACTTTGAAAGTAAGAATGCATTATAAGTCAAAGAACAGTTCCATGTTTTTCCTTCACTACCTGTTAAATAGTGGTGCTTTTTTTCTGAGCTAGACAACAAAGCTTTTATCACACTAAAACCAAAAACCTCTGATTCAGTCTTCTCGTTTCCATTTTAACTCTGTACTTCAAGTTTTAGTCTGCCATCACAAATCCTTGAATGTTGCTGCCTACCTGCTATTTTAAGGGGCCACCAAGCTCTCAACTAAGAAAAGCAGGAGAGATAATTTAAGCAAATTACTTAGTGTATATAGTGCCTAAAAAATGTGTCGAGGACAGCAAGCTCACGCACATTCTTTTCCTTGAAATTATGTTGGTTTCGGAGAGTCAGGACCTCTCCCTGAATGTACATAAAAGCTCTGCATTTGTAAAAGAACCCCACCTCTCAAATTATTTGTGGAAGTAATTAAAGGTGCTTTACACAATCCTACAACTTTGCTGCCCTTTGCATTTCCAAAGCACTTGTTAAAAGAAAAATGTAGGTACTGTTGTAATTCTGTCAAGGAGATTTTTTTTGTGATGAAAAAGAATGAAATTAATCTGCAAGTGCTGAACAAGATGCAAAAAGAATGAAAAATATGTAATGGCTTGATAAAAATTTGGGAGCAGGTGGTTTATCCCTGTTATCAAGATGCTGCTTACACAGTTGTCTTTGTAGAGCACTGAGCCTTGAAATGGGAAAAAATACTGAGAAACACATAATCTGTATGTCACCTGCACTGGGAGATGTTTGCTTGCTGTTTGTTTATTAAAAGCAATAATGGCACCATGAAAATGTACAGATTCTGTATGTCAAAATTCGTATCTTTATCTGACTAGGTAGGACTAAACAGAGCAGAGTCCATGTGGAATAAAGGACAGCAAATCAGCACTTTTGTTACTGCTTCTGGTTCTGCAACTGTTTAACTCCTGGGCCTGTGCAATGAACACCATATTCAATTTTACATCAATATAACAACCAGTCAGTGAATTTATATAAATCACTCTGCAATCCTTGATGAAGAGACTGTTATGGAAGTGAGAAGTGCTGCTGCTTGACATTTATTATTAACTGGTAAACTTGAGGCATTTCATGGCAGGAAATATTATCAAGATTTTTATTTTCAAAACATGGGCCAATAACAATAACTTATATGCTGTAACATGGCAGAATTGGATCTGAATCCTCCCCGATTTTAAATCTCAAGTAGCATTGTATTAGATCACACTTTTTATTAGCTGTATAGTAAGGCAGTTGTCTATTCCATACCACGGTGTATTTGGGCACAAATCAGTACAAAAAAAGGGAGATCCTCCAGTGGATTGTTATTTGACCGAGTAGTGAAAACCATGAAGTTAATTCTCACCTGCTGCTCTGAAGAGATAAATCTAAAATTGTGCTTTGTCACCTTTTGACACTGAGAACCTGACCCCCTATTCAAGCTCCTCCTGCATGCTTTCAGCCCTTCTTACAAGTGTGCCTCTGTTGTCATTGCTCAGAGGGTGGGGATTCCCCCAAAGAAATCAGAGCAGTGGAGTACAACACCGAGGGAGGCAGCTCTTCCCTGTCCCCAGGCAGCTCCCCTGCCCTGCCAGGAGGGAGCCCCTGCTGCTTCTGTAAATACAGTTTCAGAGTGAAGACAAGCGTCCGGCGAGCTTTAAAAACACAGGACTGCAGCCAGTAATTCTTCCAGCATGAAAAGTTCCTATTACTCTAGCCTCCACTTTTTCCTTACACCAGTTTTGAAGGTCATACATCAAGGAACTATTTCATGCTCTAATATGCACTTTATTATTTGTAAGTGATTTCCTACCAGACAAGTGGTTTGCAAGGACAGAGAACTCTCATTTCCTTTTATAGATTTGATTCGGAAATAAATGCTGGCAACATCATGTGACAAAGGGGCAGCATCCACAACTTGAGCAACTCTCATAATTGTATCCGAAAGTAATGGAAAAGCAGCCTGCTGCTGCCAGATCTATTTAGCCTCCTACTCCTCTGCCCAAGTTCTATCTAAATTCTTCAGCATTATCTTTCTTCTTTTGACAATTCTTCCTGTCCTTATCCATGTGCAAAAACCTAGCTTCAGCACACTAACTTACTCACTCTTAAATATTTATAATAGTAGGAAAGGGAAATACAAGTCTTTATTATATCTCTGTGGCTAAACTAAATTGAGTTTCAGGAAACTTTTTTAAAATTAACAACCATGAGTGTAGATATATATATATATATATATATGAATAAGAATTTCCTGTGAAAAGGGAAAACTTTTTTGTCTTTTCTATCTGATAGCTGTTGCCTTTTAGAGCCATTCTGGGAAATGACTGGACACAAGTGCATGAACTAGTAATTTTGACTATATGAACATAGTAAATTTTAAAGGAACCCCATTATTTGAAGATGTACTCACAAGGTTTATGGATGCAGAATTACTCTATCTTATTATTCAGTAAGATTAAGATGTCTCAATAAAGCTCTGAGAAGTAATACAAGTAAATGCAAGTAAATCTTGGATGCAATTTATGTAACTTTCAACATTCTTCCAATGCCAGTTCCCACAAATCCAGTGCTGAAAAGCCCCAGAAATCACACTAATCAGACTTTTCAGACTAATTTAGAAGAAATTTAGCAAGCAACTTCAGAAAATTAAGATTTTTTTTCCTAGTATTTGGTTCTCAATTCCCATTCTGAAGAGTATATAATTTTCAAGAACTATGATAACAACATCCTATTATGTATAAGATGGAAAGAATATATATACAGTAACAAATGAAACTGTTGAGGCATCAGAAGCTAAGTATTTTTTATTAGCCCATAAATATTTTTACAACTCAGAAACTGCTTAGAAGTCAACAGAAATCTGTATCCATAGAATAAAAAACTATGTCTTGACGAATAGAGACAATGGACAACTTGTGGATGGGAAATTCTGCTGGAATTTCAGAGCTGAAAGTCACCAAGAGGGCCCAGCTGTTTGGGATGTAGATGCTTCCAGGGCACCTGAAAAAAATACTTTATGGAGTCTAAGATAGCATCTTCCCTCTCTTCCCAATCTTTTATTTACTATGTGCTGCAGGATTATTTTTCACTTGAAATGTAATCTAACATGAAAGCTGCTGATCAATATTGTAAACAGATGATTAGTGTCTTGTGACTGCCAAAGAACTGTTAATGAATCTCAATACATGATGCTGAAGCAGGGACGTGAGGTAAAATAATTGAATTGAGGGAGATAATAAAAACAGGTAATTCCTTCAATTTAAAAGGCAAATATTGCCAGAGCTCCTTAAACAGAAAGGAATTATTTACACTTGTCTCAGAAATGGTAGGAAATGCATTTCTTTGGATTAATTAAAATCAAACTGCCACCAGCTGCAGCACTGCCTACCTGAAGTAAAACAAAGAACTTGTGAGTTTGAGGTCATTGATATTAGACCTGCAACAAGTGAGGTGAGACCCCAAGGAGCTTTCCTGCAACTTCTCTCCCTTCTCTTTCCTTCAAGTACTACTCTGTAGAGCCTGCCAGGGCCACCACAGGGCCATCAGCAACCTCCCTTCAAGATGAGTGGTTGCACACAAACAAAAAGGACCTACTGGATATTGCACCTGGTGATCAAAGTTTAATTTAGCTGGATCTGGAGAGAAAACCTGACAGATATGTGCCAGTTGTGAGCAAGGCCTTGAAACAGTGTGAAGATAAATCAGACAATGACTTTTGCTGCTTTCTGTTACAAAACCTAACCAACCAACTTTAGAATGAAACAGAGAAATAAATAATTTCTTCTAGCAGCAACCACTCTGAATTTCTAGGGAAACTCCATTTCACATTCAGTCTTTTCATATCTCTTGCTTCCTGTGAATGACTGAAAGAGATAGCTGGGCAACAAAAGCATACAGGTTATTCCCAACTCTCTAAATATCTCCTTGAAGAATGCCGGGAACAGGTGCACTGTAGACTAGAGCTTTTAAGCAACCATACATTTTTGAGAACTTAAGGTAGTCCATCACCAGTAGGTACTTTATATTAAACAAATACACCAATAGTTACTTTAAATTAAACAAAGCCAAGCTTCTCTTCCTCTCTACTTGCCGATCCATTGTTTATTAATCCACAGTCTTTTCACTTTTCCAAGTTGAAATACACTAGTGAGGGAAAGAGCCTTGTTCATCAATTCCATCAAAGACTTTTTTGGCAGTTAAACCAGAAAATGTATGTAAACACCAGAAGTGAAATTCTTGATCAGATGTAGCAAGTCCAAACCTTAACACTGTGAAATAATCCAATATCTACATTTAAAACAAACAATAGATATTTAAATATACAATGGAAAAACTGTTCATTTCCAGAAAAAAAAAGGTATTGACTTGAAGAACTCAAGATTCAAAACAGTACTTCTATCTGTCACACTGGGTGTATGACACATCTGGTTAAACATAAATGCCTTCTTCACATGGAGCTGTTTCTGTTTTCAAGTTGTGGCTTTCTTATCTGCCTTTTAAAGATCGAGGCTTATTTTTAATGCAATATGATTTAATTAAACGAACATTTGACATACATTTTTAAGCTATTTATACAGATAAGTTCATGACAGATTCAGTGTGTAAGATGAGGAAATTCATGTAAGAACTTTACTTGTCAGGATTTGCTTTCTACAGGACCACACTTGGACATTTATGCTGCAATTTACTTGCATTTATGCTGCAATTAAAAAGGCAACTAAATAATAAAGCCTTTTGCCTATTATATTTTTATTAGTGTGATAGTTTTTTCACAAAGATTTCTTTACATGAAACTATAATAAAATGTGGATAAAGAGCAGAGTGATCTTCACAAGGGAATAGTGATCCACAAACCAAAGTTTTGTGACTTTTCTATTCAAAACTAAAGGATTCCTACATCCTTTATATAAGCCATAGTTTGTTGTTGCTCAGAATCATTATGAAAATGTAAGTTAATTCTCTAACACATTCATTGACTTTTAGAAACCATACTGAAACCCAACAATAAACAAGTGTTTTAATTGACTCTTCAATGCACTGTATTTATACAATTTCAACTTCTTAATGTTTACCCACACAGCTGAGTATTTAGCATTGTCCTTGGGTGCTGGATGTTTCCCATAGAAAATGGCTTCACTGAGCACATGTAGGCTGCAGCAAATCTCAGCAAGGTTAGAGGACATTTTGCTTGGGACCCTGATGTTAATCTGAACCTTTAAAGTACAAAAACTGTAACTCCTGTGCGAGGCTCCAATGGTCGTCAGCATCTTCAGACATCCCAGATGCGGCAAGGCTTTAAGCCTCATTTGCTCCTGATGAGCAGGCTGGCAGAACTGTACTCCCAACACAGCCTGAGCAGGCTGCTGCTCCCTTGAACAATTATTAAAAATGCAGAGAAAATGCTGGCTTCTTAGAACAGCACAACAACAGTTGCACTTCTGTTGATGGTGACTTGTGGACAACTATGAATACTTTTTTTCTACATTTTTAGTAGAAACAAGATGGCAAACACACTGCCCCCGTTGATTAACAATAGCTACAGGATCCATATAGCTACACCACGTGAAAATGGTTTACAAGACGTATTGTAAACGTAGGTCTGCAAGGAAATCTTAAAATAGCAAAAGTAAACATAGTTCTATTGTCAGTAATTGATCCATGATAATCTTGTTTATTATACACTTTTAAACTACAAGTCAATGCTCATAGCCCCTTGATGCACAATTATTAGCTGGTTCATCACTATATATACTTCTAATGGGACGAGCTGGTAAACTTCAAGATACTTATTATCAAGAGAATACTGAGAAGTGGTTTTCCCTTTAGAAGCAAGCAACAAGATAAACATATGTGCTTCTACTGAAGTAAACTGGCTAGCAGGATTCAAGAGACATTTCAGGTTTTTGGTAAAGCAACAGGCAGCCAGAATACGTGTTATTGTATTTGCCATGTTTCAATTATATAAATTATAAAGATTCAGTCTAAAATAGATGCCAAAGATTGGACAGCTAACTGAAATGACTTAACACAGTTCAGCAAATATGCTAAGTGGTTCCTGTTACTCCAGGTAAGATGACTGAACTAAACATTTCCAAAAGGAAAATTGCATTAAGTTCCTAAAAATACGGTAGACAACAATTTGGAACAGATGAGGACAACAAAGGTATGATGGAATATCATTAAATAAATATGTTCTTTGAAATAAAATAGATATCTTTGTTAGGTAACAGCCACAAGAAGACAGTTGCTACATATTAAAAAAAACCCAAGAATTTTTACAGCAAAGTTGTAAACTGTTCTGTTTAGTTAGGTTTTTTTGGTTGGGTTTGGTGTTTTTTTTTTGTTTTTTTGGGTTTTTTTTTTGATTAGAGACAAATATGAGTTGTATATCACAAGGTTTTGCTAGATTAATTACACCTGATCAGTGTGTGAGAAATTCAAACCTATGAATAGCAGCAGTGTAAGAGCAACAACCGAATGGGAATAAAAAATATTTCACAGGAGTGAGCTTCTGTGAGCTTAACTGGATCATTCAAAAAGCATGATTACAACAATGGAAAAACTTAGGTCAGAATACCTATGCTACCTTGAGAGATCAATGCAGATACACTGTGTTCATATGCTCTATGAATTTAAGAGATGTAATTTAATTGGCATCATATTTTCAGATATTATGCTCCCTGTGACTACAACAAAATGGTTATTAAACCTTATGGTGAAATTGTGACATTTATCAAGCTCACTCATTAGTTCTACATCTTGCAATTTTAATTTTATATTTATATATTGTTTTTATATTTTGACATATATTTATATATTGGTTTTATATGTTGATATATACATATCAACATATATATATAAAAAGAATCTCAAAATACATTTTTGCAAACATAATCCATAGCTACCACTTTTTAAATGTTATTAACTATGTATTTGATTGCTAATTTAAATCAAGAAATGCTAAAGGCGACTTTTAGAAAAATCAAATTATTCTGAATATACACAATTATTAGTGCAGTATGAATCTGGTACATTCCAAAATGCAGAGTCAGTCCTCTGACTTGGAAATTTTGCAGATTTACAGCCACATCAGCAACTTCCAAATGTAATTTACTGCTATAGATACTGTATTTGTATGTAGCAACTAACACTTACCTGCTCATAACAAAGATTTCCAGGAACAAAGTTAGAAAACTACAGATTATCTAGCATACCTCCCAGAAAAGAGCTGTTGTGTGACCATATAGTTAGATTACAAGTCATAAAACAGATATAAGATTGTATGTCATAAACCACAGACGTAGATACCTCCATCCTCGAGTCCTTTAGTTAAAACATTAAGTCAACAGATAAAGTGTTGAAATCTGAAAGTATTTCCCTCATAATTCATATTTTGCTACTTATCTCAGACCTTAAGAAAAATCAGAAATAAGACGTATTGTAAACCTTAGCACATGATTAGCACATTTGTTTGCATATTCAGCATCCAACCTGCTCTTCCACATCCAGAGCATTTAGTGTCAGCATTAACAACTTAAAAACTCTTCTAAGAAAAGCATGCACTTTATTTGGGGATGCACTGACTTTTCCCTAATGGCTTGTAAAACAAACCAGTCACCTCTTGTCTAACTCAGGGCTCCTGTCATGCCAAACCACTGGGATGCCCGAGGCAGAGGACGAGAGAGGCCATTCCTGGCTTTCCCCAGCCACTCCGCACATGGAGCAGCTCCCTGAAAATGGTCACTCTCTCCCTGTTTCCAAGGGCCACTGCCCCGGAAAGGCAGCGCCCTGCACAGACACCCTCCCACCGTACCTCAGTTTGGGGTGGGAGCACAGTGGGGGGCAGAGTGAGAAGTAGGAGAGAGATGGAGACACCACAAGGATGGGGTCTAAGCTTTCCCTGGGCACTGACAGTGCCCAAGGAAAACACTAGCTGATGCACAATGAACAGACTATGCTTTCATTGACTTTGACTTAAAACTTACAGCAGAGATAAATCATACACATCACTAAATAGCAGGACAAGAGATCCCGTTCTGTTTGTATTTACAAAACCAGTCAGAATTCTTCTGATGTATGAAAAAAAAAAATCTATTTTTAGTAAGTTATTTAAGTTTGACACTGGTATCCTATGGAAAACAAGTGTTTTCCATATCTCTTTTATAAGTATAAACAGTAAGAAAAACTCCTGTGCTCTTCCAAAATGACTCAAGCACAGGTCACAAAGTACTTCAGCTGCAACTGAAGCATATCATAGCCCTATACTGAATCATTATAGTCACTTTTCAGATGGTTAAATTTATCTGGGATTATATATCCTGCTTACACCACCCAGAGAGCCAGGGCGACCATCTAAGGGTCTAAATGCATGTCTTCCAGCATACAACTCAATTCTTTGCTGAAGGAAATACAGCATGCCTTTGCCTTTTCTTCAAGTGTTTCATTTTCTCTTTGAGACTTTTGTTTTAAAAAAATAAGCAATCAGTCTTACCTGGATCACCACAGAATTATAAAGAGAGGGAAAACCAGTGCATTGCTGTCCATTTTATTAACTATTCTATGTTATCTGAAAACTATTAAATATTCTATCAAGGCAATCAGTTCCAGTGTTCCATCTTGCTTTTTCTTCTTCTGAACAGTTTGGACCATGAAGTCTATGAATTTGCTATATTACTGTTACGATTTTTTTTAAATGGAAGATTTTGGTAACACTTCTGTTTCAGTATTTAACATAAGTAACACTGGAATAAGCCAATTTTTGGCTTCCAGAAGTACAGCACACTACTGGAAATACCTGTTCATGGAGGTGATTTGGATTGAGCAATTGGGTTAACACTCTGGACAGAAATCATACGAGTTTCTGTTGGCACATTCAAAATGAGTAAGTCAAGTATATGGCAAGATGTTGTGTTATTTTTTGCAATTCAAGAACAGTGCAAATATGAACTGAGAATATTTCTCCCATACAAACATAAAAAGGCAATTATAGCCATATCAGTGATGAAAAAAATATGAATGTTATTAAACTGTGAATGTTATTTTGCCTGCAAATTTCCATGCAATAATCCTAACAAACTACCTAAGAAAGTTTCAATTGTAACAATAACAGTTTTTGGAGATGATCTGGAAAACAAGTTCTGCTTATGAAACTTTTTTTGTATTAAACTTTATATATTTGAGCCAGATTCCCCAAACCACTGAAACTATGGGTAACAGGCTAATGAAAGGGAATCGAAACACTTAAGACTGTGGTGTACGAGGACAAAAACAAATAGCTATTGCCAAAGATAAATCAGCTTTTCTAACCCAAACATCCTGGGGAACGGAAGATTGCCTAATTGGGGATTTTGCCTGACAAAAGGGGTAGAAGCTGTAAAGAGAAGTTTTCCACTGGCTTCCTAAGGACAAGAGTAGGTAGCATACATGACAAAAAGAAACAGCGAACAAGGAAGGCACTGAGAGGGAACAATTCCTTCCTTTCTGGAGGATAAGCCACCAACAAGGACAGCAGGAGAAGCAACAACCTTACAAGCATCTGCCTTCAGCTAAGCAAATCCTCCAGAATAAAGATACCCGATGGGAATGTGATCACTACAGTGACTGTTTTGGTCCAGGTCTGGTTTTTTTCCTTTTTTTTTCATGCTCTAAGTACAGGTTGTGGGAAAAATCTTAGATCTACATGTTCCCTCTTTGAGAAATCGCCTGAAGAAAATGGATGGCTTGTACTTCAATTAATATCAGATGCAACATTCCCACATTTAGAGAAAGAGACATTTTTGAAACACTCCTCAAGAATGTGCTTAGGTTCCACACTCAAGTGGCACTGAAGTTTTGAATCAGCATATTCCAACCTCCAGACCATTTAATTTCTCTCCTGTTTGTAAAGCTCCTATGATATGGTTGAAATCTAGGCTATGACTAGTTTATTTGGATCAGAAAAGAGGCTCTTACCTTCCAGTCAAACTGTAGGGAAAAAAAAAATCGCTGGAAGTCTCCCCAGGTGGGGAGTTCCCTTTCCTTATCATGCTAGCTCTCAAGCAAAATAGATGTTTTCAACATGATTTTACTTGATGTACTGTTAAAAACCAGCTTACTCTAACATGAGGAGTACATGGGAGGTTATTCTTTATTCTAAATTGGTTATCTATTCCACTATACAGCTGGGAGGAGAAGGAGAAGAGAGTTTGGAGAGAAATAAAGCATTCCAGATAACCTGAATAGAAGAAAAAAAATTAAAATAAGTATTCCTAACAGGAAATTAAGCATCCTTAAGAGAAACTTTTGAAACCTGAAGGAAAAAACATCAGTTTTAATGACTAATTTCTTCGCTTGACAAGAATTCATAACCATCACAGCTAACCCTCCAGCAACTACAAAAATGCCCTGACTGATGCTGTCGTGTATTTTGCAAAAAAGTATTACATAAAAGAGTGATTTTAAATTATTTTTCTCTGGCAGTCTAAAACCTTTACTTTCTTAATTTGATTTCTGATATCCTAAAGACCTCTCAATCAACAAAGAGTTTTAATGTGGAAATTACTTAACTTGAGCCACATCAGTGTGTGTAACTCACTTAAAATCTGCAGCAGACATTCTGATTATTTTAAAGGGCAGGGGAACAAATACATAAGTTTGGTTATGATGGTTTATCTTCAGATTTTAACAATGTAAAGTACTGAGCAGAAAACAAGTGAACAGCAAGAGACTAGCAAAAGTTAGGAGTGAATGTAGTCACTGAAAATTTGTTTTCCTCTTTCTTCCCAATTTCCAGTTGGACACCCAATTAATCTGGTAGAGAACATCATAACTCTGTTTCCTTGCTGATAAAAATGGAGAAAATTTGCAGTAGTTAAAATATAGAAAATTTAAAAAAATTGTAAACATTCTGTGATTTCCAACATTTATCATGGAAGATTCTTCGCTCTGTAAATCAGCCTCAGCACTTACCCTAGGCAGTAACTATGGGAAAAGTACTCAGCGGATCCATTGGAATTGGATCTTATTCTTATTCTAGTAAGTCCTCTGGAATTAGCATGGCAGGTAACAGGAGGAACAGTGTTTGACCTCAGAGATTTAGTGTTGGAATCCAGGAAGCTGAGAATTTTAAATTCTCTGTGCTGAAGGGCAGTGATCCACAAGAAAACCCTGCATTTGACCTGAGGCCTTGGAATAGGCTTCCAAAATTGAGTGATAACATTAAAAGCACATGTGTGTAGTTTGAATAGAAGGTGTGGTGTGAAAAATTTAAGATTTAAGGTTTTGGAATATATAATACATATACATGTATAATATAATTATACATGTGTCAAGATGGAGTTTTTAAGGTGTCAGCTAGATACCTCTTTTTCACTTTCTTCTTCATGGGTTTAGATGGTGTCTTGTAATTGGATAAGAAAATCCGCACTGCAGAACTTAGGGGTTTGAGTATTGGGTTAAAAATAAAAGTAATTTAGGTGTCAACTCATTATTGGACAAATTGCCCTTGAAAAATCTTTGTGGAGCTAGAGAAACGCCATTATAGCCTTGTTCCACCTTATCAACAGAGCTCACAGTTCCTAAGACTGTAACATAGATAAGAACTAATAAACAACTGAATCTGAAAAAGAAAAACCCACATCTTCTGTGTTCAATCCCAGCTATGGGAAGGGAGGGTAAGAGGCTGAAAAAGAAGCCCACACCCTGACAATTCAGCAGTAGAGTTACCTGTCTTTCTAGTTCTTCTATGGTAAAGCAGCAAAAAAAAAGTATTATTAATGAAAGCACTCTAGTTGAGAGGGACTGAAAGATCTACATTCATTTCTACCTATGACTCTCTTAACAGCAGCCTCTGTAAAAAAACCCAACAAACCCAAACCTTTGCACCCATAGTGTTCTGCTCCCCCCATGCTGAGGGTTTTTCAAGGAAACTTTTTTTCACTTTAGCTCACATATTTTAATGCATCTTCATTTTGTCAATTGGGCTTTAAGGTATTTTCACTTTCTATCTTGTATCATCATTAGTCAAATTAAAAAATGATCCTTGATTTTGTAACAATAGAGATAACAGAGAATGATTTTACACAACAGTCTGTGTTACTAATCCTAAAAGCCAAAAGGTACCTATTATGTTTTCTTTCTACTGTGAAATCTTATCTCGCTCCTGAAATGCTAATTAAAAAATATTCCTTAATTATTTAACATTGAGCTATTCTTCCCCTTTTGACTTGCCATTTCAAAAGTCAAAATTATTCAATACAAAATAAATCGAAATTCAGCTGCAGCTAAAAATGACATTTTTCTCAATTTAGTAACACCACTGCATGAGAAGAATGTAAGCAATATCTTGATTTCTATATATGCTTGCATAAAGACAAGGCAAACATTTTGTAAAACTTTCACAGAATACTCAACCCAGCAATTTCTAATCATCCTAAATTAACTGCAAAAATGCACTCAGTGGAATGTACACATGCTTACACAAGTAGATTATTATGAATGCTATCAGTAAGAATGATAATTTGCAAATGATTAAACTGCAAAGATAAATAGAAGGTCGATTTTTATAATGTGATTCTGGCTTTGCCTTAAAGGATTGATGAGGAGCTGGTACAATTGTCAAATAAAGTCATGAATCCCCATTTTAGGCATCTATTTATTTCAACAAAATTCCTAAGAGATACTCCGTTTATAAGAATTAGTATTTTCTATGGTCAAGGAATTTTGAAACTATTCTTTATATGAACATAACTAATTTATTTTTATTCAGTTTCTCATACAAGACTTGAGACCTTATTTATGTGGTAGTTTTATTTAAGGCTATGTTTTTCTTGAGATTCAGAAACAGGAATGCTCTTACATTTTTTCACATTATCCTCCCAGCATACCCTAGATGCAACACTCATAGCCTCATACTGAAAAATGTACCATGTCTATTCTACATCACTGCATAGATGTTCTTTTGCTCTTTAATTTCCTAACTTCTCTGTTAGAATGGAGTCCAGAACTGTAGTTTTTCACCCCACCCTTTACAAGTTGTTACAGTACTTAATAGAGGAATAGTTGAGACTATGGAATCACGTATGGAAGTATGCAGCACGTAAATGATTACAAATCAGCACAACACATCAGCATCCAGCCATGCAGCACAGGAGCCAAGACCCCACCCTTTTCCAACCAAAGGCTCTGGTGTGCCGGCTGTGATTCTGGGAGGAAACTAGCTGAGGGTGAAAGTGTTTTCTAGCAACTGAAAGGGACGAAGAGCATGATAGCTGACCTTGTTGTTTCCTGGTTATTGCTCTTTGTGCTGAGGAAAGAGGCATTTTAGCAACACCAGCTCAAGTGAGCCAACACTGTCTACTTTTTAATGGATTTAGATAACTTTTCCTTACGGAGCGACCTTCGTTTTCTGTTTGGACAGTAAAATAACAACACCATGAACTGCTGCTGTGTTTGCTGTTTCCTGCAGCAAAGTGTTTTAAGATACATGTGCTCAGAAATGCAGTATGTACGTCTCAACATACATCAGTTAAGCCTATGCTTAGTGTCTAAAACAAAGAAAATTCCTGCAAATCCAGTGAGTTGGTGGTCCTGTCAGTCCTCTGGGAAAAGAGATATCTTGTTCTGCCCTCTGACTGAGAACCAGTCAGAGCAGAAACCCGAATTTCCCAGATGAGTGCTCTGACCGTCTGCCTTGGAAGCTCTCCCTGGCTGCACATTTAGCAGACAGTTTTGTTAGGAAACACTCTTCCAAGTTTTCTTGGATTCTTAAAAACTTTTGGTTTCAATGAGTCAGCATTTCCTGATGAAAGGCTGCTGTACTGAAAAATTAATGAGCAGCTGTATTTATAATAACCACTGAGTTTATATTTATCAGCTTTGTAGTTCTGACTGAACTGTGTTAGCTGTGCATTAGCAGCTAACTTGACTGCTAGAACACGCCCTCCTCCCCTCCAAACGCACTTAGGACTTAAATCAGTAAGTTATTAAGAATTTTAAAATTTTACTGATTCAAATAAACCTTTCAAGAATGCATATTCTTATGATGTTGATTGTTTATCACCCCTAACAAGGTTCTAAACAAAGGTATGTTTAGAATGACCGAACTGTACTCTTTAATTTTGTAATGTTTAAATACAGATAAACTGTAAGGGACTTAAATCATTAGAATGCTTCATTAAAAGTATATATACTTGTTGTTGTTGTTGTAAATCGAGATCCACAGGAGAATGCTTATTCATAGTGTTCTCATATGACAGTATAAAATATTTATTCTGGATATGGTTAGCAGTGTTTTCTGATCATGCCTGAAGGCCTGTGTAAATACTGAGGATTAAAGCCTGAACATAATTTTTGTGGACTTCAGAATGCCATTTGTGGACTGTCAGACCCACCAGGACTGTGTTAAGGCATTCAGCCTTCTGCTGCTTTGAAGATCAGGCAAAAGCTCCTGTTTGCTGTGGCAAGAGGGCAACGCATTGGCAGTGTAAGTGGCAGGCAAGAACGGACACCTCCAAACATGAAACAAACCCACTCCTCTACACCTGCAGCTCATGAAACCTACTATTTGTGCCAGGACTAATTCAAGGAGAAAAAACGGTGGTAATTTCAAAACACTACTTCTGATGACTGGCATACAGATTATACATTTTTACAGAGTCCCATCCACACTGAATATACAGTAATTACCTGGAAATTGGTTGGTGCTTTAGGTGAAGAACAAAGTAAGTCACTACAGTATTACTTTTCCATGGACATGGATAAACACAATCCCTGGTAAGCTGTAATTGCATGTAATACATGTATTCTTATGTTACCATAGGAAACTAATTCCTTAAAACGCAGTAATCCTTTTAAACTAAGTTAAATTAGGTTATAGTAGCTAAGTGTAGCTTGCATCTCTGAAACATCAGTTATCATGTAACTTTAAATTTAATCAGAGTATTCAGAAACATGGAATACACTGCTACAAAACCAAAATCTGTCCAACACACTTCTATGGAAAAAATCCTTCTAAGAACAAATATTTATTCTTACACTTCACTTAAGAGGAAAGAAAAAAAAATAATACTGTGTCATAGCACATAAAAACACTCTTGCACTTTCCCATATGACTGCCCTCTCAAGACAGCACAATGTTTCTTCAACAGCTGAATTTCTGAAAGCAAATGTAAGTACACAAAGCCACAGTTTCTTACAAAGGTTTCCTTACTACTAAAATAGCCTCATGCAGCAAAATCGTGTTCAGATTTCAAGTGCCCTTCTTCAACTGCAGTGGTACATACTGTTTTTTATGAAGTATTCTCAGAGCATGCACTGTCTACAAAGCACAAGTGTGACACATAAGTCTAAGTGACATCCAAGTCTAAAATAAACACCCAGTACCCACACAGAGGATACTACCTTACATGTTGTATTAAGAAAACAAGGAAAAGGCATTTAGAGAAGTACTATGGAAAAGCCCAGTAGTTCTTCACACACACACACAGGCACACACAAAAGATTTATTTCAGAAAGACTCAAGACCATCCCTAAAAACTCCTTCCTATCCAATTCCTCTCTGTTCTGATGGATGCAGCAGAAAAAAAAGCACATATATGGTATTGCTTTCACTGATCTAACTGCAGTTATCAGACTGAAGGAATTATTGTAATTCCTAATCTTACAATGTTTTCTTTAGATTACTAACAGATTCCCTTAATCAACAGGAATACATCACCTGATTTTCAAATGATCCCACAGAACACTTCATCCTGAGTACTCCATGGATTTATGTGGAAAAGGGACATTTGAAGCAAGCAACATGATTTTCCTGTTTTCCACCTCTCAGGGAAAACTCACAAAAATTTATGCTCAAATCTTAATCTTTTCATTTTCAAACTGTCCCAGATTAAGTTTCCTGAGTCTTAGTTCCTGAAATAGCTTCAAATTTGATCACACCATATCTGTACTAGGCCAATAATGTTACAAAAACCAGAATGCAAACTAAGAGATTTAAGTTTTAATTTTAAAGAGAAAGAACGCAAAGTTTTGCTTTACTTAATTAAACCTAAGCACATTTTAAAAAATTGAAATAACGAAAGATTTAAATTATGCTAGAACATTAAATGATCACTAAAAATTACTATACCTATGCAGACCACCAAAGCTAACTTTTTCATAACCAAAATGAAAGTGGGAGACTTACTCTTACTCGGCATCATAAAACAATTGAAATAAGATTATTTCAGGTGTACATAAACTACTGAAATTCTCAGCTATTCATTTGCAAAGCCTAAAAGAAATGGTTCTGCACAGGAAAAACAGAAAGCAAAACGAAAAACTGCGTAACACTCCTGAAACCCAATTTGTAACCATTTCCAAAGAAGTCTACCTTTACTTGAAGGAAAAATGAACTAAGCAACCCTCCCAAACCAAGCACAGTGTGGTGCTTTTGAAGTCAGATGACAAAGCTGGCTAGCCAACCTCCAGACCAATTCTGAGTACAGAGACTCTGTTTGCCTCACACTGTGAATGCCAGTGGTGAACTCTTGAACCTGGAAGCAGCAGAAGCAGCTCTGTGTCCATGGCCCTCAGCAAAAGATCACAGACCTCCTGATGAGAAATGCTACCAAAACCTCTGCTCAAAACAGTGAGGTGACTGCACACTCCTGGTATTCACGACCCTAACTCAATCTTGCCTGATTCCTATTTGAAGACTTGACTAAAATACCTTTTGCCATAGCTGTAACCCTTTCAGCATGTACATGTCACAGATGTGGGCTCACAGTCAGTGTTTGGGGTTTTTCCAATAAGGACCTATAGAAGATAGGGAAAAGAACATAAACTTAAAAAGACAGATGCAGTTTTTTACCAGCTGTGCCATTCTATGTGACTGTACCTTTCAGAATAAACCTAAAATTTCTCATGTCGTAACAGCTTCTGTAATAATTAATATATTTAGATACTGTTTGCTTCATCTCACTATAATCCTAGCTTTAAAAAAGAGCATAAGTCAATGAAAATAAAAAATAGCAATGAGGAAGCAGATGCCCTTTTCAGAATGTTAGCATTAATACAGGACAACTATAAACTGCCTTTCAAAATAAGCAAAACTCTTCTTACAGATTTCTAACAAATTCTTAATTAAAATCCACTAATGCACAAAAATCTTTGTAAGAAAGCCCAACAAGTCCAGTTTCTCTTTCCTACAGAGGAACAGACTTTAAGTCTAAAAGAATCCCTTGAAAAAGCAATATCTGATGGATAAAAAGAAAGGCAGTAAGAGGCACATAAAAGACTTTGCCCATATTCTGTCAGGAATTCCACAGAGTTAGATCAGCTCTTTCCCACCTGAGTAAAAACTGAGAGAATGTACACTTCCACATGCAGAGGTGAGTGTCAGACAACACAGCCACATGAACAGTGTCTGTTATTGACCCGGGCATCTTACAATTCCCTGTGTACTTGCTTCACAAGATGTAGATACCATGCCTTGAGGAGTGTGCCATGTCCAGCACAGCACCATCTGTTTGCACAGCTGACTGGGTGACACTCCTCCCTAACCACTTCCATCATGTACTGCT
>VZTN01005804.1:196214-249163 GCA_013400515.1 Erpornis zantholeuca
TCCAGGGACTGCCCACAACAGTCCAGCCTCTGCAATGGTGGAGATGAGGTAAAAAGGTTTGACTTGGCAGCAGCTTTCTCTCAAGTCTCGCCAGGCCCAGAAGTGTTGTGGCAGGAGACGTGAATGAAGTAACATTTAAAATGCAGCTGGAAACCAACTGTGTCATCCTGGCTCAAAAGAAGTGACCATCTGACTCCACAGATGCAAAGTGCCACTGAAGCCGAAAAGAAGGAACTTCTTATTAACAGAAATCTGAAACAGTAGGAAATCCTTCAAAAACCTCCTCTTGAAGAGAATGTCTACTTGTGCACCGAGCCACAAGCCACGGCAAAAAAGAAGTTAAGAGTGGAGAGCAACTGTGTCTCCTTCCAGGCTACCCCTAACTCTTGTTTCTGAGAAGGGAATACACAGTTGTCTTAGATGGTATTTAAGAAATCTGAGTCAGGAGCTTAAAACTATGACAACATGTAAAGGAACAATTATATATATCTAATGAGAGAGGAATGTATGAGGGAGGGATACTTTGTCTGGGTGCCAGCACCAGTGAGTAACAGCAAATGGTTCAAACTGGAAGGGCCTTTCCCTTAAAGAACCAGTTGGTCTCCTTTGTTTGGAGGATCCCTGAGCATTTTGCAGGTTTACGTCTCTGCAAGAATCTGCTCGGCACTGTCTGTGGATACTGTGGATCCATTCCAATCCACTGAATCCTGCCTTTACTGTTTTCTGGAGCTTTGAGATTTAAAGCTGAAAACCTTTTTTTTGCTAATACTTTTTTTTTTTTTTTGCTAATACTTTGCTAATCAGCTCACAGCAATAAGGGGAAACATCACAGCATAAACATGTTTTTATTGTGCTACTATGTACAAATGGACTGCCCTGTAGCTGCAGTGCTTTTTACCTCATGCATCTTTACATCATTATACATCTTCATTTTTCATGGTGTTTAAAAGAGTTAAAAAATACATCTATGTTCACCCTTCATAGTAAATGAAAATTTATTGTAAGGATAAACATAATGAACTACTACAGTATATATTTTTCTTTAAATGGTCACCAACACATTTTACTTTTTCACTTATTTCCTATATTTGAAGGATATTATTTTTTAAAAAATACTTTTATTAAAGGTGGAGTTTCTTTTCCCAACAGTTCATACTGATAGACTGATTACTGCTTCTGGACTTTAAACAATAAGGTCCTATAAACATAAAATGAAACACAACCATGAAGAAGTAAATAAAACCATTTCAAGTAAGTGTTGTCTCTGTTTCTGTATCTTTTTTTACGATCCGGGCAAGAAATTCCTCTTCTTTTTCACAATTACTAAAATAATGGTCTTAGATTATTCAGTTTTTCTCCTCTATATTCAGTTGTAGGTGACCTCTGGTTCTTTCAAGTTTTGTCAAAGCAACAGAGTATCATAAGGTGCATACAAGACCTGAGAGTAGTGGGAAATTTATTTTAGATTTCACTGAGGGGTTTCCTAGGCCTTCAAAAAGCATCTGGAGACTGATGTTCTGTCTTCATGGTTACCTATTCTCTCACTGGATAGAGTCTCCAGATGGTCCAGTTGTCCAACACTTTTGATTTTAGAATAGGAACTTTGCCTCCTAGATAAAAAAAAAATATTTGCATTCCCTTACCACCCAGTTCAGATTACCCCCCATAGCAGGAGGTGTCCTGGACACACTGAGATAAACTCACAGAGTCTATTTTCCAACCATTTAACCTCAGACAAACATCACATTTAAGCTGTGCACCAGTGTTTACTCTGGCTGGAGCAGTTCTGCAGGGAGACCCTCTTGATCGCTGCTGCAGCCCTGGCAAAGTACTGTGGAACTTCTTTTTGTTATTTACAATTGGTTTTCTTTAGACATTTTTGATAATACCTTATAGGTTTTCATTTTTTTCTTAAATATTTTCTTTGTGTTTGCTGTCCAGATAATCTCCATCAACTTCTTACAGCTATCTTAGGTCCTGCAAAGTAAAGTAATTTTGCAAAAAAGGATATCTATCAGAAAAAACCCCTTAAACCCACTACTTATACTATAAAAACCTTACGGGAATCAGAGAACCTTGAAACACTTTTGAGGACATCTTGTGCAACAAGTCCACAAAAATGAAAGCACCAGCTAACTTTCTTTTGCTCTGTTCTGTTCATAGTTTTGCATTGCCTTTTTTTTCTTGAAGACAACATAAAGTATAATACACCTTAAAGATTTGATCTGCTTCTGACCAGTACTGTCAGTAAAGTATCTTCCTGTCCATACACTTCTCTACACAATATTTTAAATTCCAGTAGTTCACCTTTCTCTCTGAAGAGTCCCATACCATCTGAGGGAACTGAAAACGAATATATTTGGTGTCATTTATCTGCTGACTTTTTCTACATGTGCAGGAATGAGAAGGATTGGTTTCCCTCATTTCTTGCATTTCTCCAGAAATAAAAATATGATGTTGGTGTTGGAATGAGAAGCCAGGATCACCTTGACTGGCAAACCTTGGAGATTGAACTCTGACTCCATCTGATTTTCTTTCCATATAACCTAAAAAGCAGGAGAGGTCCTTCAAAGGGATGACGAATGTGAGACTTGTTTTTTGTAGGTTGTCTGGTCCTTTAAGTTAGGACTTTCAGTAGCATACCACTGCTGCCTTCCCACAGAGAAAGGAAAGTACTTCTAAGAAGAGGTTTTTTTTAAATATTATTATTTTAAATGAGAGGGATGTGACAGTTGGTTTGTTTTTCAGACTGATGAGAGTTCAGTTTCTCAACACGAGTTAATAGTTTTGGATGGAGCATCCCCATTTGTTAAAACCTGGTCAATGGAATCCCCTGGACCTTTTTTCACATGCAGTGTGCAAGGATCCTTTTAGATAGGAGATCTTTGAGATCTTTGGATATCAATAATAAAGAAGAAACCATGCAAAAAAACTGTATTATCTCTATTATCTTCAATGAAAAGAAGCAAAAAATGTATGAATGTGGCAGACCAAAGCAAAGAAGCAGATTCAGAAGACCTGACTGTCAAAACCTCTTTCACAAACAACACTTTGAGCTTTGTGTCCTCTGCTCAAGTTTTGTGAACGCAGCACTTGCAATGAAGAGTTCCCCTTCAAGCCAGCCTGCATCCTTTGTAGAGGCATCAGCTGCCAAACAGAACCAGACATTTCAAAAAGGTGAGTAGCTCTTGACCCTATAAAATCAGGCATAGGATTTCGGTAGCTGAAGAAAATACCTGAAACTATGCTCCTAACATTTCTCTAGAAATAAAACCTCACACTAACTGATGAATCACTAAAACCAAAAATCTGAGCTTAAAGCAAAGAATACTTGAAGATAAAGGTTACAATTTAGAATCCTTAGGGGTTTTTTTAATCCATGAGATGTTGTAGGAAGAAACCAATGAGGTTATGATCTCATCTTCCTTTATGGCCTCAGATTAAAAATGTTTGGGAACAGTGAAAAGTAAGGCATATAGGGCATGTATGTATGTATTTGTAGAAAAACATGAAAATGAAAACTGCTTTTGAAAGACTCTGCAACTATGATCATGCAGAGAACCAGAATAAAGAGAAAGAAAAGAAAAACAAAAAAAGAAAGAAAATAGTAGCCTGGATGCCAATTACTGGTTATCTGCACTGCTAACACAATAGGTCCAGTGTTTTTAGTGGACACTGTCAATGCTCTTAGTCTTAAATTAGAGCAAGCAGCTGTTTCAGTGTACAGCTGAGCGTGACATAAGCCTGTGTAAACACTTTTCTCTGTCACATTCCTCTAAGTAGATGAGGGTTGTATCTTTCTCCCTTCATGTAGAACAATCCTCTTCTCCAGAAGTTCCAAATAACTTGTAAATTGCACTTCAATTCTGCCATTAGAAAACAATCAAAAAATCAGGGGGACAATATAATTTGTCAGGTGGGTGTGTGTATAATGAATCAAATGTCTACTTTTAAGGCTAGCAAACTCGACAGCATTCCACAAACACATTATCCCTGTTCTCTTGAGCCTACATTTTCCAATATCAACACACAGCAGATTCCAAAGCCAGCTTTGATGATATTGATAGGAAATCTCTACTTCTTGTTCCTCTGAGTTTCATATAAAAAATAATCATAGAGCCCGGTGACACATGTCTGTACCTACAAAGAAACACACTGGAAGGAACAATTGATTTGGTTTCATCAAATTCTTTGTTGTCCTCACATTTCAAGTGGACTCAATTACTGACGATTTTTAAAATTGAAATATTAAAACTCCATAATCAACACCGGTAAATTCTGAAAATCCTGGTAGAGTTTTCAGTAAAAATCTGTCTTCTTTCTCCTCCTCCTCCCTTCAGTTTGCATATACTTTTTGGGGCATCTAGAGGTCAGGCAGAGAAACTTGAGAACAGACTGCAACAAATGAACAACAATTTGCACAGTACCAAAACTATTAAGTTGAAACCATCACAGTGATTTGCATGAAAAGGCAGCTGACCTCCACCTCATGACTTACTTTTAAACCAAATGAACTCTGAAGCTGACAGACAAATTGCCCTATCTTCCAATTTTCAGTTAAAGCCTCTGGAGATAGCAAAATTCATAGCAGAGTAGCCTGGCTCCTTTACTGTAGAGAGGCAAAAACAGTGGCTGAGGACGACACCAGCCAAGAGACCAAGAATTCCTGGAAAAACTGTGACAGGTCACTGGGGAGACCTTGCTAATGTGGAAATTGTTAAAGTAGCCAGTTTAATACTGAACTATACCTTTACATGCTACATTTTAAAACACACTCTCCCTTGAAGTGGGACCTGTAATTTCTGTGGTATGTGATTACTATATTGTTCTGGCCCTGTAAAGCTGTGCATCTTACTTCTAGTTGACCTGTCTTCAGGTTAAGGATGGTGCCCAACACCTGCACAACAGGTGGGATGAAACAAGAAACTGTTCCTTGCAGTGGGGAACAGTTCCAACCAGGCTACCTGAAACAGGGGAGCAAGTCTGACACCAGTTAATGCCTTCTCCTTCTGTTACCACCTTATACCATCTCCACCCTGGGCACTTCTTCACAGGTATACTTGGCTCATGTACAACTGGGATCTACACAGCTGAGTTACAACAGTTCATCTAGATGCTTTTTGTTGGTGATTCCATCCATATAACTCAAATGTTGTTTCACAACTGTTCTTTCTCTTCTGCCACCATCAGGAAGATTTATAAACCAAGAGTACAATCTCCATCTTCAAGTTGTTCAAGCTCTAAGTTTAGGTGAAAACAAACAAATAAATATATGCAAGCTGCTTACTGCTTTAGATTTCCTGTCTGTGTTATGTGCATTATATATAGTTGTATTTTCTTTGCAAGAAAGATGTAGATCGATCTCACTGGTTACAGGTGCTCTGAAGTCTGTCACCCCACAAGGACACATCTCTGGCATGAACCAGGTATAGGCATAGAATCACAGAGAAATTTATATTGGAAGTGGTTTCCAATCACCCAGTCCAACCTCCTGCTCAAACCAGGACTCATACCACATTTACAGCTCAGTCTTTAAAGTCCCCAAGGATGGGGATGTCATAGCCTTTCCGGACCACCTGTTCAAATCTGGCCAAAGTGATTTTTTTTTCCTAATATGACCTTCCCTTGTTGCACATGAGTCTGTTATTTCTTGTTTTACCCCGGTGCACCTCTGAGAGGGGTCTGGCTCTGTTTCTGTAACTGCCTGTCTCTTTCAAATGTGGGCTGATTTTCCCTCACTAACTTTGTTAGTGGTTCTTCCACTGGACTTGCTGCAGCTTTCTGACATTTTGGGGTGGGTGCAGAATTATACACAAACCCTAGACAAGGTCCCATGAGTACTGTGAAGAGAGGAATAATCTCTTCTCCTGACCAGCTGACACTCCTCCTAGTGCTAGTCAGTATGCACAAGACACTGCTGACTCAATGACTCTGCCTCAGACCTCCAAGGTAACTTTCAGTGGAAATGCTACTTGGCCAGCTGGTCTCTTGTCCACACTGATACTCGAGGGTTTTTTTGTGCCAGGTGCTTGACACAGCACTTCTCACTGCTGAACTCCTGGAGGTTTCTGGGAGGCCAGCTCTGCAGAATGCACCAAGGTCCTTGTGAATGGCAGCCCTGCCTCCAGCCAGTCGATTGCTTTACCCAGTTTTGGGGAATACCAGTCAAAGGTCCATTCCAGTCAGCTGGCTCATCCACCCTGCAGCTCGTGCAGTGAATTTGCTCCTACAGCTAACTGTCTACTTTGGAAAAAACTCATTTTCTTTTCAAAATACTGGCAGCACAACGATGGCAGCAGAGTGTATTGAAGAAAGCTGCTGCTGGCCAGCATTTGGACTTCTGCTACTAAAGTCTCCAACAGAACAGTGGCACATAAAAGTTTGGACACTTCTATTTGAGGCACATACTATTGTATAGGCTAAATTGTGAAGAACTGAAGAGCCTTGAAAACCCGTAGCAGAACAGATAATAAAAAAAGGCCTACAAACTAGAAAGTGGAGAAGTGATTTAACAGAGATTAGAAAACAGTTTGTTTTGTAGTCATGAACCTCCTCTCCCATCTGGTATTTATGCTACACACACACAGACACACAGAGCCACAAGTGCATGCATATATATTTCTATCCTGCGAATTTCAAGGCACACAGAAACAATTAAGTCACCCAGATTTTAAAAGCAGATAAAATATTTCTTTAGACGCTTTTCTGACATCTGCAGGCAGTTATCAGTTTGGCTTTTTTCTTTAAATCAGATTGTTTACCTCAAGCATACACAGAAAAGCCTTACACGAAAAAATAAAAAGTTCCTTGAAATGAAGAGAAGAATTGCTCAAAGTGATGGCAGAGAAGAGATTGTTCTGCCTGGTAAAACCAGAGAACCTGCAGAGTATAGGATTGCTCAATGGGGCCAGCTACAGCATTACCTGCCAAGTCAGCCACTCTCACAGACTGGGAACTAGCAAGCGAGAGACACAGCCAGTTGGCTTTGGCGGAATATTTATGGAGGATGCAGAGGCTTATTTACTGAATAATCTGGAGACCATCTGGTGGTATCTAGTGACAAGAACATTGAGCTGAAAGTAGAAAAGCCTGAGCTCTATTTCTGGCTCTGCCAACTATTCTCTGTGACCTCTGGTGGCTCAGTTTGCCCATATAAAAATCAGAAAAAAATCTACTCACATCTCTAGGAAATTTTGATACTTCAGTAAGAATTCACACTTACTACTATTTTAGTGGTAGGATTATTTATCTACATTATCCATAATCGCTTCAGAGTTAATTGCTGGAATATTTTTTGAATCTGAGTCTTCCCCCTGTCTTAACAAAAAGATTACAACCACTTCAAAGGAGGTAGTACATAATGTGGAGTTAAACTGAAAGAATGTCAAAACAAGGGGGACAGTTTTCTGAATTGGGAAATTTCTAAAATAAATAGATACTTTTTTTTTTTCTTCAGAAGAAAATATGCATCAATCATGTGAAGGAAAGATCTGTACATTTTAGTGGACCTACCCCACACCCAGCCCAATGTTCGCCACCATAACTGAGCTGAAAAAGGATAATCTAAAATACTCCTGAGTTCTGAATTTCTTACCATTTTGCTGAACCTTTAACACTAATCATCTGTAGGGAACAAAGGCAATTGAGTGACCAGATCAATACCCACAAGACATACTGATTCCCCTCACCACCAATCTCCTCTGTTCAAAGGCCCACAGACATTCAGACTGATAGCAGTAGGTGGGTTTTCTTAGATATATTTAGAATATATCTTAGATATATTCTTAGAAAGCTAGATTTGCTTTCTTTTCTCTGAACTCCACTGATAATCTACCATAGGGGTAATGCAAAATCAACCCTATGGGGGAATAACAAAAAAAAATCCCACCAAGGAACAGTAGCTCTTTGAGAAAATCTCCAGATGACTAATAACTAGCACTAATACAAACCCTGATTCAAGTAAAAAGGAAAATTGCTGCTGCAAGCAAAAACCTACTATCCCCATTGAAAGTGTTTTGCTGGATTTTTCCACAAGTGATAACACAGTGTAAGGAAAGAGTTTCTGCCTACCAGGAGGATTCCCATGGAAAAAGAACCCAGACACCTTCTTGCCACAGAACTGGTCACCCTTGTCTAATCTCCTTAAGTCATCTGGTGTCTCACTGGGGAAGTGCTATCTAGGACAAAGAAGTCTGCAGGGATGCTGGCAAGAGTGGAAAGTGAATCTTGTGACTGAGTGCACTGGGGCTGAGCTGTGCGGGAAAACGATAATAAAGTGGAGGAGCTCTATTTTTAATGGGGGACAAAGGTAGAAAGGTAGCAGGAGGACCTCAGCTCCCTTGGTGGGAGCAAGAGGAAGAGAGAGAGGAAGGAAGAAATGCACTTATTTTCACAGATACACAGGTCAATAACTAAATACACAACAATGAAGTTTAAATTTAAGCACTGAGTTATTTTTTTCAACAATGGTTCTGTATATGATAGGTCCAAACTATGACCTTTCTTTGCTGATGCTGGAAGAGACCCAAGATACTTCAGGAAGAAGTTGGGTCTTCAGGTAAGTAGATTAACTTTTATATAGTATGTAAGATTTTCCAGACAACGTGTGGATTGGAAAAAGGCTTGTGTCAAGATCCATGTTTCTTAGGAAGTGGAATAAAAATAGCCAAAGGCTGCAGCAACTAAACCAAGTCCTGGAAAGTCAGCACTAGACTTCCAAAGTAAAAATAAGGCACACTGCTTGGAAAACATTTCAGTGGGAGAACAATACAAACTCATAAAACTGAATCTCTTTTCTTGTACTGCAATCATAGGACTGCCCAAGCCTGCATGATACTATATATTTTACAATCTTTACATCCCTACAGTCTTATGCAGTGATTAATAAAGTATGACAGGATATATTTACAAACTATTTACACAGCTTTACAATTCAACCAACCTTGCTGACAGGGGAATAGGAAGGGGGAAATCACTTTATTATTCACTCACTGGACTGAAAAAAGTACTGTATGGCATGGAATGTCATTAAGAGGTTACTAGGGACATGCAAAAAAAAATTAACTGCCTGCTTGCTTGTATTCTTTTTCTAAAGGACTTCTAAATTCACACATTAAAATCTGTTTATATTAATATATTTTGTATCCATTACAGTAAGATGATGTAAAGGAAGATGACAGTATTTCAATGTATTTATTTTCAACTCTGCTAAACTAAGACCAGTGCAATAAGTTTTTGTATATGTGTAAATCCATCTCTGTGTTTTGTGAACTAATTCTGTACTGCACAAATCATTATCATTACTGTTGATACATTATAAGGGTTCAAACATATAAACCCCATACTTCTCCTTTTTCCATCTCTTAGTTCAGTCAAATTTCCACTGTCCACTTTGAAGAAGTAAATCACTCCAAATATTTATGGGATTTTGGTTGTTAGTTACAGTATTGAATAAACACTCTCAACTGTTATCGCCAGATTTTCTCACATTTTCAATCAATATTTTCACTTTTCTACCTATGCTGAGTGTTTTCAGAATAAGGTTTGCCCATAGGAAATTTAAGACTTCGACATGAAAACTGAAATGATACCTACAAGTTTTAATGAAGAGCTGTCGTGTTTGAAGAAAGCATACCTTCAAACTACCTAGCTATGAACTGAATAATCTCATCTCAAAATTCATTACGTGCTCAGTAATCTGAAAAGCACTACACTGCTCGTGTCTTATCTGCAGTAAGGAAAAGCAGAGCTCTGCTGTAATTCACTGAAACACAGCGATATCATATTACACTTGTATTTGTAAATTTACTTTCATTTACAAAACAGCGATCTTAAATTACAAATTCAAAAAAAAAGAAGTTATTAATGTAGTATTTCAGACATCAAAACAAGTTTTTAAACACTCTTCAATGTACTTAAAATATCAAACCATCAGTACCATGCAGGACAGAAGTTTTAAAGCATTCTGTCATCAGGAACCCTCTGTAAATTTCCCTCCAGCAACAACAACTTTCCCCTACTTTGAACAGCATAGCATGAAAATGATGGCTATGCAACTCTGCATTCTGTACCACCCACAATCACTTTGGCCAGCACAAGGCAACGATGAATTCACACTACATGAAACAGACACATGACAGTGTATCTTTTCTTGGATGAAACTAGAACTTGGGTATGTTGCAAGTATTGGCTCCTGATGCCACTGGCAGTTTTGTCACTGGAAGGCGTTGCCACAGCCTTCCAACTCAAAGACATGGCTGAACTGCACCTCAGCTGAATGATTTTTCAAATAAAAACCCGAAACATGTCTGTTTAGCCATTAAGCTCTGCTTAATTTGGAACAGCTATTGAAAGTTATTTTTGTTTTAACATGCCATTATATCCCATGTCTTCTGTATTTTGTAGTAACAACTTTTCACAACAGCTATCCTCTTTCACTCTTACATTAATTTTATGAACCACAAGAAAAAGCTACACTGAACATTTCTATCTATCAGCACATACTTCAACTGAATGTTTTTTATGTGGACGTATACATCAAGAACTGACATGACATTAGAGACACCAACTGAAACACAGGAATTCATAGATTTGTAAAACTAGTTAAAAATCTGTTATTTTTCTATTTTAAAAGTTGTTATTTTGTGTAATGTTTGTATTTTAAAGGTGGTTTAGAAGTGATGAGACCTTAAAAATGAGAGAGTCACTACAAATTTCACTGGCACTGGTGATGATAGACATCAACCCCAAATCCTATGCTGTTCTCCAGCAAATCATACTCTTTATGTTGATGATACTGATGCTGTGAGACAGGATCTTTTGATGAAATACAGGACATAAAACATCTTCCACAGCGTGCTCAGGGAAAGTAA
Organism: Erpornis zantholeuca; assembly: GCA_013400515.1. NCBI lineage: Eukaryota > Metazoa > Chordata > Aves > Passeriformes > Timaliidae > Erpornis > Erpornis zantholeuca. Next base: position 207,086 of record VZTN01005804.1, read on the forward strand.
CTTCTTAATCTAAAATTAACTCCAAAATTATTTTTATAGTTAAAAATTATTCCATCTCAAATTAGCTGTGCACAATTTGAATGTGTATAACTTCCGAAAATCAGTCTTGAGCTTTGTGCCTAACTAGAAGGACAGAAATCGAGATGTGTTATGCTTGACTGAAGCAGGCCAGCAGAAAAGTTCACACGAAAAACCCAAAAGGGCTGAAATGAAAGCTTAGGTAGTTGATGAAAACATTTTAGAACTTGTTGAGAGAGCAAAAAGATACATTAACAAAGATGATACAAGATCCACTTTTATACAGAACATTATTCAGAAGTATCTGTACATCCAGCAAAGACAGACTCATGCAGCAAAACACTGGGGCAATGTTATACTCAACATTCTGCACCTGGGTCCATCACTTCACCCATCTGTTCATAAGAATTCATTTATTTAAACTTACAAGCAGAAAACCTTCCATTCCCCTTGAGAATGAAAACTATTATGCAGTATTCCACAGTTCTTAAAAAATATACTGTCTTGAAGGAGAAAGGTTATTGGCAGCCATAAGCATAAAATGCGACCATAAGCATAAAATGTACATGCCACATTTAAATTTCAGTTGTAGCTTAATTTACCAATCTGTTTCAGCCCTATTGCCAATGTATGCTGTCTCCTCAGCTTTGTTTCCTAAGGAATGGAGACTTACACTGTTGGATCACCTGTCTGACAAGCAATCACAGCTTTCACCTAACTCTGCAATCCACTGGCCAGTTCCAAACAAATGCCACAAAAAGGCAGAGGACTCAAAGAAGGCCTCCAAGTCTAACAAGGCTGCCTTTGGCTGGAGGAAGGGGTTGGTTTGACACCTCCTCACTGAAGGGAAGTTTTTAGCATGATCCTAACAAGTTACCTGTTTGTGCTGTATTAGCTGCTGATGGACACACATGGTCTGATCAGCCAGCCAGCACTTATTCACCAAAATGCCCTGACATGCACTGCCTTCTGTCCACCTAGAAGGGGACTGGGACTGCTCTGAGGAGAATCAAGCAATAGATCTGAAGGAGAAACAGGCTATTTATTGTCACTGGAGAAGTAGGCTGGGCATCTACAACATCCAAAGATAACCAGAATTTATTAGCTCCATTATTTACAGAACAAATTACACTCTACAGGACTAAAAAAACTCACTTAGAACTCCTGGTAAAGATCAAAAGCAGATTATGCCAAGCACATACCCCATTCTGCTTTAGCTAGGAAGAAAGGCAGAAGGAATGGAGGAAATGAAATTTAAGTTACTTGCTGGATTTGTACAGAGATCTGAGCTGGCTGCCAGAATATGCCTATTTTTCACACTAGGGACTATCTACTGACTCATAGTACTGGCTAGTACTACATACCAAGGGTGACAATATAAAACGATGTTAGCTCATTTGTATAATATCCACATATAGCTATAGTGAGTCACTCTTTAATATTACATATTCTAATGATATTGTATAATATATACTACATAAAATTTGCAGAATCTTTCTTCCAAATCTAAGAAACTTTTATGATGACCATCATCATCATTATTCCACAGAACAAATTTAAGATACAAACCACAGTTTTTGCAGCAGCTTTGGCAACCTCAGAACGCAATAACCCTTTGGGCTGGCTATTTAACAGAAACTTGTGTAATCAAAGACACAAACAACATGGCAGTCCAAGATAAATTCAAAATTAGATTTAAACTGGATTTCAAAACTCAAGTACCCACCAGAGATATCGTAGACTTATTGCTATACTGCAAAATGTTTGAAAACTGCTTTTCCGGCAGCAAACATTTATTAAATGGATGGAATGTTCCCATCCCACATAAAAAAAGTCTTTGTTTTAGACAGTGTTTAAGAGTCCAAACCAAAACATTAGTTTTGTGTTTACTGTCTAAAGTCAATTAATATGGATAATCAGAAATAATCAGAAGTTAAATTTTAGTTGAGTCCTAATGAACATGGCTTGCTGCCACCACGTGCTACTGGTCACTATAACTTTCAAGATAAGTGGGGAGTGAAGACAAAAATGGTCCAAACATGTCAATGACAGAAAAAAGGATGCCATCTACACACCAGAATAGCTAATCATTTTGAAATCTACGGCTATGTTTACAGAAAAATTAAAGCTGGAAGTTGTTCAGATCCATATTACATCTAAGGGCATCAGTTTATAGTAAATTTTACATTTTTTTTCTTTTTGACAAGGTATAAAACAGCATTTCTAAAATTCATCTGCTGGAAAGGTGCAATTTCTTGATTAGATAAAAGCATTAATGTCTCTGTAAATGTGGGTGCTATTTTTTTCCTAGTATCACAGCCTGCTGGTTTTTTACTATCCAGCTGTTTGGTTTTTTTAAAATACATTTTGGTACTTTTTGACATGGGACATGCTTCCAGCTCCTAAATGACTTGCAGTGGAATTTGTGGTAGGGTGTACTGCACAAAGTTCTTTGGTATCCGCAGGAACAGTTACCAACTGATGTGAACTTCCTTCCCTAAAGAGCTTGTTTTGAATAACAAACTACTCCAGGGGGAAATACATTATCTTGTCTAATCAAATGTTCAAGTCAGGCTTATTTCATTCCAGGGTTTTACTATGCATTGTGGAAATGTGTGTGACACTGACCTTTAATTAAATCTGAACCTTAAAGGAAGACAGTAAAAGCCTAGCAGCTCAGATTGTGCATATGATTTTAAAGCTACATTTAAATGGTTTAAAGAATTAATCAAAATCTCCTATTTTTTTAGTAACTATGTTCTCTAAGATGTTTGCTTTTATGTAAACAGTATAAAAGGTTTTTGTAAATATCAGAAGTTATTTGTTCTTACTCTCTTCAATCAGGTTTAAAATACAGATGTTACTGATATATGGTTTGTATTACCAACATGCTTCCTTTTACCCAAGTGTGTTTATCCAGTGCTTTTTGATTAGCTGGAAGTGTTTCACACTGAGAAACATGTACTTTAGACAGAAAACAATTCAATGGGACGATATCACACACATGTAGGGCAAAAGTTCATTTTTCACGTCAGAGTGCTTGTGTCAGGTAAAAATATAACTCAGCCTCTCGTGATGTCTCTGCAGGTGGCACAAGGCACAAACAGCCCAGCCATTCCTGGGAGGCCTTCTGCTGAGGAGACACATCTGGGGGAGTCTACTGCCCAGGTCCCACCAGGGAAGGAAGGGACAAGTCACGGCTAAGGAGGAAAGAAGAGGAAAGCAGGAGAAATATTGGGGTGACTTCTTCAGCATCCTCTTTCCTTCACCTCAGCCATCCAAGAGCAGATGTCCCTAGGCAGGAGCAGAGAGTATCTAGCACGAGAGTTGGGAAAGCGTGCCCTTTGGATGCTGTGAAAAGCACTAATAAAGAAAGAAATATTCTGATGAATTACTCAAGTATGCAGTGTTGATTATGTGTATCCATAAGAAAAGGAAAAAACCTACATAATTACTGTTGTTAAACAACAATTAATGCTGAAATTTTTGGCTCCTTCTTTCAGACTACTGTCAGAAAGACAATATAATAACACTATAAATAAAATAAGCAGTATAATAAACAACATCTCGAAAACTGGTGCAATACTCAGGTGTATACATTTGCTGTAATGGTCAAATACTATTTTTACAGTAAACACTTTACTAATGCATACAATGTATAAAGGTCTTGAAAAATCAGAAAAAATCCATTTAGAACTCAAATACTGTTGCTTTTTTTTTTTGCAACTGATGCAAACCAATTGTATTACATTCCTTGAACATTCTCTACTTGTAAAGTGAAGAGTCACAAGTTTCAGGTATTTTTTAAAACAGTACTGATGATTCAGTTCCAAGTTTTATTCTGTTTGGTTTTGATGTGTTTTTGACACCCTTTCATGTCAATGGAGAAAACAACCTAGTTATTTCTCTTCCTCACTGCTAATTTTCAGTTCTAGCTGGCTGCAGAGGTTAATTCTAAGTTGGCTGGCTTTCAGTCACACTTTCTCTCTACCACTTTGTAAACTTTCTTGGAAGCTTACTCTGATCTTAAAAAAATAACAACATAACAAAACCTACTTAAATTAAACCTTTAACTTTAGAGTAAAATGTCATTATGCTTGCACTGCACTCATTTTGAAGAATAAAGTAAAAATATTGGCTTCTATTGATATAACATTGTACTAGTTTTGAACACATATATTTTAGATAATTTATGTTTAGACACAGATGGAGAACAATTTTATTCTAGTCTAAAGCGGCTTGTTTTTTTTTTTAACAAACCTGGTGACAAACATGCTCATGCCAATATTTTACTTCACATAATAAAAAAGTGAACTTCCTTTCCAAGTGTCTCTTTACATGCTCAGGAAACATCACTGGTACATTTTCCTAGTGATAAGAAAGGATTCAGATTTTGGAGAACTGAACATCGGAAGTAAGGTAAAGGATGGCAGTAATACAATTTAAAACAAATTGCAAATACTGTTAGGTGCAGAGAAGCCTTCAGCTTTCCTCCACATAGGGCTTGTTATTAAGTATTGAGTTTATAAAATACTTAATATATTAAGTTAATATATTCATTAATAATATATTAATATTATTATATTAATATTATAATAGAAATATAATACTATAGAAATAATAATACATTAATTAATATATATTATATATTAATTAATATGTTACGTTAATTAATATATTCAGCTAAGATGGCATCTGTATTTTTGTAAAGACCAATATATTCTCTTTCCATTTTTTCTGATTACATAAATCCAGGTTGAAATGCAAAGGAGGTTTTGCTTTTCCTCTTTTTTCCTCCATGAGAAAAAGAGATGAAATAATTTAATGCTTGAGTTAATACAGGCACAGATACTAGAGGTCGTATTTAACATTTTTAACAGGAGTTGAAAAGTTCAACTGAAAAACTTCACTGGACTTTATGAAGACAAAACATTAGATTGTATCGTATTTGCTCTCCATTTATCTCCTAAACAACACAATTTAGCTTAGCTAAAATCTGAATTGACCCTCAGGCTTTTTAAGTGTATACATTGTGAAACTTCAGGAGCTTTGCTGCTCCTGTTGAGGGCCCTTTCCCTTCTGGATAGCCACAGGCTCCCTCACGTTATCAGATAACACCTTTTACAAGGACAAGCTGGTAGAAATGAGTTGATGATTTTCTTGGGGTAGAAGCCTCTCCCAACTAACAGAAAGAAAACCAGAAAGAAAACCATCATGCTTTCTGGCAAGAAAGGCAGTGTGGTCTCTCACACTTGCTATGGTGCAAGTGGAAAAATTAAATAAGGGTTAATAGGGGAATCTCACTGGCATATAAGGCAAAACTTTCACCTAAGCAACAGCTATGATTCATTTGTTCTTTTAGTTAACCTATTTAAAGATGAATCAGCATAGTGCTGATATGGGATATATTGGAAAGTAGTCTCTTCTGGAAATGACTTCTTAAATCTTAAATCAAGAAGGCTTCTGCAGGGTCACACTAAGAGTTCTTTCTAGCCTGGTATCCTTTTTCCAACAGTGGACGCCCAAAAAGAAATGGGCAAGGTCAGGACAAGGATACATCACAATAGTCTTCTAAGACTTCTCAAGAACCTGAGCCAAACAGGCTTTCTACATACTCAGAAGCCCTCAGCTGATTTCTGTTTTGTGAACTCTGAACTCAGCCCATCTCCTCCAAAGGCCATGTGAACTTCATAAAATAGCTTTGGTTCTACACACACTTGCTGACATAGTGTGCACTGGAACAATGCTCCATTCTTACTTTATAGCCACAGGAAGACTTACGCTGGCTGATCCAATACCATGGGAAAATGTAAACAGAATTTAAATGTATATATCTATAGGTACCCTCCCCTGTCAAATGACCCCTCATGGGATTTCTGCATACCTATCTAGCATATTTTCAGTAAAAATAATAGAGTACTAGAGTGGAAGTCCCTTGCAGTTACACAACGAAGCCAAGAGAAAAGAGTTCTTGTGGCTAAGGCTCAAGCAGCCATGTAAGTCTTTCGTACACTCAAGTTCATGTGAGTCGATTGCTTTTGAAAAGCATCAGACTAAGCCTTAAAGCTTCAGTCCACAAAGTTAAGTTTAGAAATAACTGCAGTGAATGTAGCTGTGTTTACTTACCCAAAAGGGCAAGGGTGAGCAAGACAGACCTGTTCTTATACCACCTCACCTCCGCAAGGAATGTCAAGTCTTCACATCAGAAGAAGCAAAACCAACACACTGCGATGGGTTTCTTCTGACACACAGATTTTCAGTGGCTTTTGGTCTGACTCTAGTCTCTGCCCGTAGATACGGAGGTGCAGGAAGTAAGCCTGCTTGATTAGATAGGCATCACCTTCCCATTACATCCTACTGCTTGTTCCCATCTCCGCTTTCTTCTTCTCCATTTTGTGTCTACCCGCCCTCAGTTAAAACCACGGAAATGATCCGCACTAAAAATAACCTCTCCCTCCACCTCATTTGGTCAGGCCAAACAAACAGCTTTACCAGGACACAGCTGAGGGCACAGTGCAAGCATATAAACGGGAAAATGGAGTGGATAGTGATGGGGGAGGGTTGGAGGAAGGAGGACAATGGCTTAGCCTGGCAGCATTGTCGGAACAAATGCACATGAAACTCAACAGCAAGCACTCTTGCGCTCTCAGAGCAGTGACATGATTCAAAGACTGATGACTTGCTTAAAATATAAAACCTGAGGGGAAAAATAATTGATATTGACATGAAAAGGGTATCGCATGAGCATAAGCATCTCAAAAAAGTAAATGAATTCCAAAGTCACTTGGCCAGTGATATACTGGCCAGTTTCAGTTTAGAAACATCAGGTCCCAACAAGAACCCAACCTTTTCACACTGGAAAAACCTGCCCAGAGAGAGTAAGCATTGACACAACTGAGCCAGTCCTTACCTACAGCAAACAAAGAGTGCTCAGAGCAAACTGTGCTCTCTTGCTAGGAGCAAATGCCTGGAATTCTCCCCAAGTCAAGCTGACTGTTAGTGAGGATTTTCTCCCTACTACATCCTGACATTCCACAGAAGAACTCTCCATAAAGCGGTTAAACATTTGATTTTAAATTTCTCTCTTGGTGTCTGAAGCATGCAAAACAATATGTTTTTACAAAAAAAACCCCAAACAAACCCACCTAAGTATGCTATCTGCAAAGATGTTTTGTTGTTTCTATTTTGGAAAGGGGAAAAGTAAAAGAAAAGAAAACTTTGATTTACTGCATACTTTTTACCTCTGTATTTCCCCCAGGATTCCAACTCAAAGTTTAAGTATGTTCACATTTATCATGTAAGCATGGATCAGGAATAGTATTAGCATGACATGTGGATGTACTTATAAAAAGCCCACCACTCCTAACAATTACAGAACTAAAAAACAGATATGCCTTCCAATGTAACAATCCTTTGAGTCATCAACATTGCAAGATGCACATCAGCATTTTATCCCTTTAAATTCACTCCATTAGAAAAGTAGGAACTACTCCTAGTGGGAATATGAAATGGAAGTTGTGTCTTTTTCCTACAGATTTTGCTATCACAAGCAGGAGAACTAATGAAACCTGATAGACCGTGATCTGTGTCTGTAGTTCTTTAAACCTCTCACTAGCAAAATCAACAGCTTTGTCTTAGCTCTGTTCTCAATCCCCTCTTTTCTGAAGACAAATGCAGAACGCACATCTCCAAAAAGCCTGCAGACGACCAAGGACGGCACTTGCCACAGGGCTCACGAGTTCATTTCCTTGTGGTGAGAGCTGGGAGCTGTCACCAACAGTTCAAAGCTACTCACCTGCCACCCTCCACCTGGAGAACCTTCGCACTGATGCCTGAGACTTGAAACAAACTTGTTTTATTATCCAAATTCTATTTTTACTTCCACATGCTCCAGGGGCTACAGGTAACAGCCTCTGAACTGGATTTTTCACCCCACTGTTAGCCACCAGATGTCCTAGTTCTTGAATAGATTAGAATCTTGTACAGTAGGAAAAGTCTTATACTTAAATGCACATATATATGCCAGTGCACACATGGTTGAAAACAAAAACTCCTGCCTGCTGGTTTTAATTGAAAATATCTGAAGGCATGGTCTTTGCTCCTTTGAGCCCTTAGAGATAATACTCCTGACTGCATTGCTTCCCTCAGCCATTTTTTTCTGCTTTTAGGGAGGAAAACATTAGGTCCTGTCCAATTAGGAAATGTGTGTAACTCTCCACAAGAAGAAGTGAATCGTGCATCTTGCCAGGAATTACTTTTGAAACAATCAACATGTGGAAGCACAAGAAGAGTTTAGTGTATGCTATGTTACAGTCTGCTACAGTGTCTGAAATAGCATCCTGGAAGAACATGCACTCTTTAAGAGAAATTCTCACAGTCTGTTTACACAACATGGCCATGACAAAATTAGTCAGGTAACTAAAGAAGTCCTAGATTAATTCAAGACATGATTACAGAAGATCTAGTTTTGGAACCCAGGGGCTTTCAACCAACATGCCCACAGAACCTCTGTGAACAGAAAGTGGCAAACGTGAAAAGACCTGACATGACCCTGACTCTTCCAAAGTTTCCCAGATTTTCAGATGTTTTTAACTTTTTGAGTGTGAGGTGATTCATGTCACTGAAAATACAGACGTAAGTGCCTGAAACTGGGCAGTCGTATCTCCATGTATTTGTGAGATTGTTCTCATTAAATTCACTGTTGCTGAATACCCCAAACACGTGAACTACCACACACCACGAGAGAGAGGAATTTTCTCCTCTCCTCAGCTTCATTTCCTCTCTCTGAAAAGACAGGCACAAGAATATGCAATTACAGCTTTTTAAATACTAAAAATGGTATTTGGCTCAGTTTCCCCTTCAACTTGGAGTGTTCTCTTTCCAAGAGTAAACATATCCAGTTTACTTTGTCTCCTCTTACTCTTGATGCTCTCCTCTGGATTCCATTTGTGTACATCTTTTTAAGTTCAGTTCCCAAAATTAGACACAATACCCCAGCTGAGGACTCATCATTGTCAAAGAGAATGGCATAATTACTTCATGCTTTTTTGTACAACAGCCTTGTTAATGCATCCCAGAACGAGTTAACTTATTGTTTGTGGTCCATTACTACAACAAAGAATTTTTCCTGCACTACAAGCAGTTTCTTTGCATCCTGTATCCTCTTCCATTCCCTTCCCTAGAGACTTTCTGTTTATTCCTGAGAGGCTACCAGAAGGGGATGACTGGTTGACCTGCTGGAGACAACTGTGTTTGACAGACTTTAATATACAGATTTAGTATTACCAAGATCCTATAGCAACTTGTTCTTAATTCCTTGTATTGCTAAAAAAAACCTAGAAAGTGAAACAGAATTGAACTATTTGCTTTGAAATGTGCTAGTCACAACTGATAGAGAAAATATGATGAAAAGAAGTACACAGAGAAAATATGATGAACAGAAGTACAGGTTTAAAAATGAAAAAAGTGAATCAAAATTATTTTAGCAGTAAAAAGAGGCCTTCTCTAGTAGCCACTCCTTACTATTTTTGCTTCTTTAATCACAATCTACAATGCTTTTTCCCACAAACCACAAGTGCTGAATCATGTAAGACCTAAATTGACATAAAAATAACAAAATTCTGCTAGTTGCAGCGTTTCCCCAAGGGAGATCAAAAAGTTCAGACCATTTTCTCTTAGTGACAGACAGCATTAGGAACTGCAAAGAAAAAAAAAGGGGCATTTTGTATTTTTAAACATTTTATTTCTCTAATGAGAAAGGTTCCAAACAATGGTGTTCTTTTCTGCTAAATCAGGCAAACCATAATGAACGATTAAGGAACTAAGAGCAGATTTGAAAGCACAAATGTCCTTTGTGGTACTGTAAACATTGCCTCTCCAAAATCAGGCTGAAGAGCAATTTATTTTCCATTTTAAGAACAAAAATAAAGTGTGTTCTCCGTCTGTATGGAAGAAAATATTAGTCATGGTAGATAATTTAAAAAATGCATCTTCGTAAGTCATACATGGCAGTATAGCAAACGAGAAGACATGTTGTTACACATGAAAGAATAAAAAATTGAATGCAATGGATTTTTTGAACAGACTAGGCAACATGTATGACAGACCTGAAAATACCTGAGATAAAGATAATTATCATTAACAGTACCCTTTGGGCTCTGCTAATGTTGGTACATGGTTAGAGGCCATCATGGTTATTCCTCTTACCTGCAACTGTGCTCAGGTTCTCGTGGAATTGTAAAATAATCTACTCTAATTATAAAAAGATATCAACTCAGTATCAAAAACTCCCCACACCCTACCAACAGGAAAACATAAAAAAACCCACCCCACAGCAAAAAAGACTAAATAATGAAAAAGAAAACACATTGAACACTGTTTGTAGTTTGGGTTTCTCATTGTCAACAGGGTCTAGTAAAACTAGAAGTGCAATAAGAATGAGCAAAGACACGGAACAAACCCTGTGAGAGAACCAGTTAAGGAGACTCTTTAAGTGGAAAGACAAATATTTGAAGGTATGTGATATGCAATGAGAAGGGAGGCAATGTAGGAAAGATGAAATATTTCTATTAGAGAAACTAGGGAAGACTAGTGGGCAGCAGGCTTGAAGGAGAAAAAACCCTATAAATCAAAACAAACAAAAACCTCCAAACCAATCAAGTGGCACTTCCTCATACAACACATACTTAAACTGCAGAACTCACTGCCATAATTAAAAGCTCACACAGGTTGGGGGAAGGAAAAAAAAAAAAAAAGAAAAAAAATTCCTGGAAGAAAAGTCTACCAAAATTATTAAATCCAGAAATACCACTCCCAGGGAAAAAAAACCACAACCATAAATCTGTAGAGACTAGAAGACTAGGACAATCAATGTGGGAAACATTACTATGTGTGTCCCCTTCTTAAACTCTTTTTCCTGTTTTGCTATCAATCACGGTCAGAGATGAGATCTGGTGGTAAATGAACCTGTGATCTGAGCTGGTACAGTGTTCTTATGGTTTTATTGAGCTGTGCAAATCAATTTAAGGTAAATTATCTAAGACACTCTGCAAAAGCCCTTTCCTTCTGCACAGAAAGTTATGCTGCTGCAGCCTACTGTTCAGCAAGCCTTTTAAAGATATTATTATTAAAAAACCCCACAATATGAAAATGAATCACGGTGATTGAAAAGACCTACTGTTCACAGCTTAATAGCATCCAGAGAACTGTCACTTATCTGAAAAAGATTTTGCTTATTTCAAGTTCTGTGCCAATCTCTAACCTACACAACTTTACCCACCCCCAAGAAAATCCATAAAAGTGCTCAACGACCTCCCAAATATAAAATTAACTGGGAAAAATGATTTACTTGTTTTGTTTTTCAATTGAAAGTATTTGTGATTTTTATATTAATATCACTGCATAACCGGAAGCTCAGCTGCATGAATGCTGTGCCAGCAGTACTAGCTGTGCATTTAGGTCCATATATACCCAAATGTTCAAGCCTTTGCAAGATTAGACCCTCAGGAATATAGCTGCTTAGGATGACTTCTGTATTTATGGAACATAATAGTTCTTGCCAGCCTTTCATTCATCAGTGAGAAGAATCAAAACCTGCTCTGTAAAACTGAAGGCCAAAGACGAAATTTAATCCTTTATTTCTTCAAAATCCAGTGAAAATCCTCTGCGGTTTGAATGGCTGGCTCTCAGAAATCTCAACAGTCATCTTCCTCTACTGACATGACTTTTAGTCCCTAGAATTATTTTTTAATTATGATTTCTCACATATGCATTCCCTGACTCTTTTGGTCCCTGATATACCCATACTCTGCTGTTGGTTAGCATGTTAAGTTTGCTGCTGTTAAAATCTAGGGAGAAATTCAGCAGATAACAACAGTGATTAGAAATGCTGCTTCTAAGGGTGGGAAAAGAAAAGCTCTACTGTTCAACTAAAAGTATGGTATCCTAAGTAAGCGAGTCTTCCCAAAAAGAGCAGACAGCACTAACATCCTGAGATGGAAAGAGAAGCTAAAGTTAGTGGACACCTGTCTGCCAGAAAGAATAATCTCATTCAAATTTTAAAAGCTACAAATCCTACCATAAAGCCTCACTCTGCTGTGATACCTGCTGGAAATCTAATAATTAATGACACTGTTTCAGCAGCAATTGGTCACACATGACCTCTTCCTCTAGTGACTGTGTATTTGTTGCATAGTTTTTTCATTCACATTTCTCCTCCACCTTTTTTTTTTTGTTTGTTTCTTTGTTTTTTTTGCTTGGAGTTGGTAACTCCTCGAGGCACACAGCCTGCACCAAAGGCACTCTGGAGCTGGCTGACAACCAGGTCCTGCCGCTGTTTATGGTCAGCTGTAGGTTTGCCAGCAAGGGGCAGTTCACTGTCTGCACAGGGGGCAGAGAGGACACACTTTCCCCTATTTTAGTTAATTATTCTTTGCCTTTTCTTGTTTTCCTACCTGACAGTTCTTAAATTTGGTATTATTTAGCTCCTATGAAAGAAAGTATGTGGGTGTATGTTAAGAAAAGAACGATCTGCACAGCTCTGTCACTTAACATCCTATGGAAGTGAGGGTGGACGTGATCAAAAAGCATTCACCAAATTAACAGAGATAAGAGGGCTTGCATATCTTTAGCCTATTTTATCTTGCTAAACAATTTCAGTTCAATATAGTGGGATAATTATTTGCATTAAAATATGTTTAAGTCCTACTGATAGCATCAAGAAAACTCAAATGTAATGAATTGGCAGAAGTGTCAGAAAATGTTTACTTTTAAAAGATTTAAAAGGCCAAGTTCATCTCTAACGTTGACATAACAGAAAAAACTCCAATATTCTTCTTGCCTAAGGATAAATATCTTTTCAAAACATCCAGCATAGATTTTTAAAACAAATAGCAGTAGATTAATTACAAGAGTCCACTTTAAACCAACCAAAATTAATCTACTGATTTAAAGCAAGAAACCCTAATCTGCATGCTTCATGTGATAGCTGGCACGCTTACAACCAGAGGTAGCTCTGTTCCAAGAAAATATTACAAGTTTCCAAAGTAAAAGGCAATATGAACTTGAAACTGTGTTGTACAAATTCATTCTCCTCCAGACTCCTTTTAAAGAGAAGGCCCTGCAACTTGAATTCCTTTAACTACAGAAAAACAAATTATGTGACATGGGTGACAGAACAAAACCATAAACATTTTATGGAAACTTTTAGCAGTTAACTGCAAATGTGCATTGTTCTTGCCTTTTATCTGCTTTACAGGAGCCTTATTTATATTTATTATAAAGAGCTTCTTAAATCCTCAGGGGAAAAAAGTAGTTCAAACTACTTTTTGGTTTTCAGCCTATTTACCTCACTGTACGCAAGGTATACATAGTCTTCTGTTCACACTGTTTAGGTTGTTCTTTGTTCCTCAGCTCAGGTCGCTACCTTCTGCAAACAAAATATCCTGTCTGTGTATGCAGTCTTTGTTGACATTAAAAGAGGTAATCCGCTGTTGACAGTAAGTACAAGGCATGGATGAAGCTATGGAGGTGATGAAAAAAACAAGCAAAGGCCTAAGCTGGCAATGCTCAACACTGCTTCAGAAAGGGAAGCTGTGATCAGGTGCTGAAGAAAAGGGAATGCTGCTCTTTGCTGCTGTGCACATGAACACTCACTTCTTTGGAACTCTAAATAATGACACTAGCATTCGAGTAGGTGATAGTCTCTGTTCCATAGGACTCCACTGGCTTCAGTGACAAGATGCATACATGTGACAATTTATCCATGACCTGTACATTTTTATCATGGTCAATGAAGTAAAAAACAAAGATTCTTCCTGACTAGTAAACATACTACTTTTCCAGACCACTCAAAAATGTCAAAAGCAGCAAATCAACCTTTGGCGTATTAGATTAAAAGAATTAATTGATAATAAAAACAATTCAGAAACATCCTCTGCTATGTCTACCTTTGCTGTGGTTGTGATGGAAAATCTGTTTTAATGTAGTTTATAAACAATGGCAACTCATCAAAAATTTCAATACCCTCCTTCCGAAAACTGCCACTTGTATTACCTTGTGAAAGTCTGAAATGTCATCAACCTTGGACTAAATGGACAGTGTGGTTAAGAGTGTGGTTACTTTTTGCACTTATTTACATTTACTTCCATCATAATTCAGCTTGATTTACACATAAGGGGAAAAAAACAAGTGAATTTCCTGCAATCATTTGATGCTTATATCAAATCTTAATATATAAACTACTTGGTAATTAAATCTTTTACAGAGATTTCAGTGCAACTCAATGGTAGTGGTAAAAATGATAAGAATTTCTTTTGTTTCTTGCCTGAAGAAAGACTGAGAATCAGGATCAGTTTGTCATTCTGGCCAGGCTACTACACTTCTGTCAAGCACCACCCTATAGATCAGTGCTACTCCACTGACTGTCTCTCCAAACCTTACCTCCTAGGATGGCACAGGACTGCTGCCACCTCTGCATCACAGGATTGCTTTCAGAAGATACCCTGGCAGCAGCCAGAGGTGTGAAGGAATTCAAAGCAGCAGACCCCCAAAGCAACCACACTTTAAAATAAATCTGTGTCCTTCACAGACCTGTGCTCATGACAAAGACAATGATAGTAGAGGCCTTAACTTATTGATTCTGCCTTTCTACAATTCAAAATTAGGGCGCACAGCACTTGATGAACAAAAATATTCCAATGCTCAGAAATGATCCTCTGCATTTTTGGTTCTGTGAGGAGAATCAGTCATTCCTACTTAAAATGATAATTCAAGTTATTAGTCTTCCTGTTGCCATCAAATCTAATATCCAAATTTAGTTGTAAAAATATTTTTATCCTAGTAAAATGCAATATAAGTATATGAACTTTTCATCTCAAATTGTAGCAAAGAAAGGCAGAATGTGACATTTATTATTAATAATTTGCAGTAGCTGACTGGATACTGGACTGACTGTAAAAAAACCCTCTAATTAATTTGTATTAATAGGTACAAAACTTGGAAGTAATACCAGAAAATGTCAACAGGTTTGGAGATCATGGGAATAACTAAAGTTTTACTTAGCAGCAGCAATAATAATAATGAATTATAATATCTTTCCAGTTTCACAACGAAAGTCTCTGTGTTGTGTGATGATAATAAATAAGGCAGGCTGCATAAAGTGTGAATACCACCTCACTATCCAGAAAATCAGACTCACAACCTGAGATAGCAAACATTTAATTTGGTGTTATTATGAAGATGTAATATTTTCAGAATGAAATTAATTATTTTACACTGCAAGCTATGAAAAAAATGTACTCTAAAAAATGCAAAGTACTAGTGAAAAAGGTGAACCTTTTCCAGATATTTAAAAGTTGAATAAGTTCTTAAAAATACTGAGATAAGAAGGCTTAGAAACAAACTCAAAGTTTAATATCTGCTTCTTCTCTTTTTTTTTTCTGAATACAACTTCTATTTATTAACTTCAGATCATTTGTGACCATGTACAGGATTTCCTATGGTTCCCAATCCCAGTATTTCTACTGTTAATTGTTGGGGGCCTAAGTAGATCCCTGAGCTCCCTTCCTAGGACACAAATTTAATTCTTTACTTATCATTGGTATAAACTGTTGTGGGTCAGTGAGTTTGGAACAAGGGGAGGAAGAAGTATGTTACACTTTTATTACAGAATAAAGTTCTACTATAGCAAAACCCTTACTTTATTTTATGCTTGAACATCAGGAATTCTTTTGTCTAAAGCAAGCACCATCCCAAACACAAACTGTGTATTTTAAGCAAGAAATCCTGAGCTTCACAGAAGAGCTGTACTTCATTACACAGACCACTCAAATTTTAAGCTCCATTTGTTTTCAGTAAAGTCAGGGTATTCATTAAGGAATTAAAATAAAGGAATTAAAGAAAATGATGGTATGATTTTGTAATTTTTCATTTCCAGTATATATTATAAATTTGAGAAGTTTAGATGTTTTGGGGTTTGATGGGTTTTTTTTTCCTTTTTTCGCCCCCAATTTGTCCTATATCTGTTTGTAGTATGATCCCAGTTCTAGTCTTGTACTGCTGAAATTACAGTTAAAATAATGACTGATTATTTCTGAAAGCACTACTGGATTGACTGATCCATCAAAAGCAAACTTACTGCTTACAGAGAATAAAAATAAAATAACAAGTAGCACTGAAGTATATTTTCGATCTCATATATGAAATGCTTGTAACTTTAACACTGAACATTAAGGACCCAGTTTGCTGATTTAATGAAAAGCAGACACACTTAAGCCACATCTGCATGCAAACAGGTATTTCATATAGAAGGAAAGGAATTGCTGGGCTTTAGCAGAATCTGTTCTTCACATGAAAAGAGCTCAAATTCAGTATCTGCTGTTAATTGATAGTGTAGAGCATGAAAACAACTGCTACCACAACAACAACATTTCGTGGGTTACCTGATTGCTTCTTCTCCCTCATATCTACTTTCCAGCATCAGTTCTGACAATTTTAACCTTTGTGTGAAGACTAAGGAGCTGTCAACAGCTGTAACAGCATTTTTCAGCTGTCCTTCTCTGACAGCCTTCTTCACTAGTTCTCCAGGTGTTACTAATTAAAAGGGCAGTAATAATGATGTCAGACCTACACAACTTTATCATCGCCTGGCCTCTCAGATACTTTCTGTGTTTGTTTAAATAGGAAAAGATGTGTTTATGTAAATATTAAAAACTACCCCTGTGCATCTTAGATCACAAAACACCAAAAATGACATAATTTTTAAAATCCTAATTGATTAAAAAAAGTTAATATTGACCATAGTAATGTTAAGTATCACATAAAACTAGCAAAAACTTGTGTTCATTCTACCCAAAATGGTAAACAAAGTCCTAAAGTAAAAATTTTGATAGAAAGAAAAATCAAGGGAAGCTATCCAAGTGGCAATATTCACTGCATTCTCCCTTATAAGTTATTTTAACATAAAACATCGTATATTTTCACACTCCCCAAAAATGATGGAAATATTGTGAATTATTTGAAAATCAAAAAATGTAAGATGATATTCTTTCGAAACTCCTTTGGGCTACATCAAATACATACTAAAGGAAAACTTAAACAAACTGTAGTCAAATAAAGTCACAGCATTAATTGCACAACCCAAGCAAGTTTAACCATATATGAACCATACAAGAACCATACTTATCAAGTTTTTTCTTAATCCAGGATAAAGATTTTCTACAGACCAACACTCAACTTCACCTAAGAAAGATTTTCAGTTGCTTCAAACATTGAGATACACACTGTGAAAAGCAGCCACCTCCAGGCATCAAGACAAGTTTGAATTTGAATACCAGGTATCAAAAATTTGAAATGCTTAACAAAAGTCTATGTAACTTCAAATTCTGAACAAAAGTATTTACCTTTCTTTATTGTGTTTTTATATTATGAATACAGTCCTGATTTTTAAGAAGAAAACGTGAAGGAAAATTAAAGTCGTCAGATAGAACTCAAATTGCAATATCTGAAAACGTAAAGCAAACCACAGACCTGATTAATCTAAAGTACTTTCCCTGTCAATGCCCACATTAACATTTAATTATTAAGAGCTAAATTAAAGAGAATGCCTAACTAATAAAATAGCTGTAAAAATTATATTTAAAACTCACGTACTGAAATCAGCACAAGGGACTGCATCCACACGGTTCACTACTTACAAAGTTTCCAAAAAACACTTTGCCTCCCTAAAACATTCTTTGTAAAGGAAGATGAATCTTTTGAAAACTCTTCCCACTCCCTAAAACCTGTGAAGTGATTACATGGTCTCTGCTAACCAGATGATTCAAGTTCACTGGTACCTGGTTTGTATGGCCAAACACTTGACTACACAACCCAGGAGCAGGTGACTATTACCTGCTATAACCCCATTCATAACTGATCAGATGAGCTTCATCCAAGACATATTTTACACAAAGCAACTTAATTCAGCTACATTTTTGGTGAAGACAGAGGGTACAGGGATTATGCACCAAGCACTTTGTAGTTCCCACAAAATTCAAAAACTTTAATAAAGACAAATGAATTTGAGGAAACACAGACTTACATAATACATCACAGCTACCAGCGTAATATGGCCTTAATATGTTCACCCTGATTCACAAAGGACAAAATAAATCCCCATCAATAAAGGATTAAAATTGCAGCAGGTCAATTTCTGTTAACTTTAGCAACTATCAATCAACACTTTGCCAAAAATAATAAAAAAAATCCTTTTTTATAAGGCATGCATGCTACAGTTCCAGCGTTAAAGCACTTCTGCTGATTTCACCATTGAGCAAAGATAATGCCTAATCTAGTAAGACAAAAATTTATCTTGATTCCTGTCACGACTTCAAGGAAGAAAACACAGTGGACACTTGACTTGTTTCTATTTATTAATTTTGTAAAAACTCTAGCTCTAATTCTTATGATTTATAGAATTAGATCACATCAGTCAGCCAGGAAACAGTTTGTAAAAATTATACAGTCTTTTATAAAAGTAATGAAAGACTACGTAAAAATTATAAAAGAAATCCAGAAAGCTCTCATTTTTTTTATATCAACTAAATGAATCACCAAGGTAGCACAACCTAACCAGATTAAATTATGTTTTTTTAAAGTAAGTAAAACTATAGTGAGGGGCACTCCACAGACTCCTAAAGTAATGTTAAAAGGTTGTAAAGAGAAAACCATCTGTTTTAAAATTTGTATCACTACTAAATAAAATGTTCTGCTTACATTTTATAGAGAGGTATGTAATTTGAAAAACCAGACAAACAAAGACCCAAAATATCTTAGAGTCTAAATTTGAAGTCCCCATCTTTACTCAAGTTCTTGGAATTTCAGTCATAAATTGCAATTAAGAGTATGATTTCACCCACAGGAAATCAGTATTTTCATATCCACTTATTTTAAGGATAATTTTCACAATTAAATGTGTATTAGTTAATTTGTATGCAGTTTAAGAATGTCTGTCCAAGCACACCCAATATGTCACAAATCTATTTAAATCAGTGCCCCAGGAGTGTTGTTCATAATGTGCCATCAGTGAAGTTTCACCATTTCATCAGGAATCTCTCTTTAAAGATTCATGATATGGTATAGTCATTTTCCCACATTTGGCATGCAACGTGTCTGAAATCCATCTTCAACTAACACACATTGATTTTTATGACAAAGATTACATGGCTAATGCCATCCAAATAAACGACACATCTGTAATTCAAATTGCAACACTAAGGATCTTTAACAACTCATTACCACTCATATCGTTAGAAACCTTAAAGCTGCCTCTTCCCTCATTCAAAGAAGGGTAACCTTTGTCACTTTATAGAATGTGACAAAATTTGCCCCAGAGCTGCCTAAGTCAGCATTTTTTTCCTTTACAACTATTTTGAAGTAAGGATGATTAGACCTAAAGTCTTGAATGTCTACTGCTAAATACTGCACTGGTTTGGGCTCAGAAGGCCTTATTCCATACATCAGCTATTAATTACAGAATCAGTAATGCTTAGCAGAGGATGCCTGACTGATTACTATCCAAGTATTTATTTTTATATCTGTCCTTATCCAAAAATACTAAATGGGTCAAAAGTTATTTCAGCTGGAAACCTAATTTTACTTTATCATTGGCTTAAACTGGAGTAAAATCAAGCCCTGAAGCACAATAGCACTTTTTTTTCAAAAAGAGCATAATAGCACTTTTTTTCTGCCTTGCTCACAAATCCTTCTGGAGATAAATAACATTCTAAACCAAGAAAAATTTAAAAGCCCCCAAAAATCTAGGCGTACTTTACATTTTACAAATATTAAACCTATGAATTGAGCTGAGAAGAAAACAGAAGGGAAAATACGAAAGTCACACAGAAATATATTTACTTATAAACCAGCACTAGATTTCTCTTCTTCTTTTAAACTTGAAACAACTTCTAATATTTTTTTAAAATTAAGACTAGTAATTGATGCTATTTCAAACAACATGATGGTATTTTCAGGAAACCTACTTAATTAAAACTCACTTATTAATATTTTTATTTTAAACCAAATGGACTTTGAATTGAGATTTCAAATGAATTATTAATTGTTTCAAAGTCCACTGGGTCCTATTCTTTTCCCCTCCAAGAAGGCTAAATTTTCCTCTACATAAAATACCAAGCCATGAGTCAAATTTGACCGGATATAGTCAGCTTCTGTGAAAAAAGAGAAAATTTGAAAGCAATAAAAATAAAAAATAACTCCAGCTCTATGGAAAAATCCAGTTTAGCCTTCTTTTATCCCAGAAACTCAAAAGAACAGATGTACTACAGAGAGCTGCAAAGTATATGTATCATAATTTTTTTATACTCAAACATCTAAGGGTCAAAATTCAAGGAAAAAAAAATCCACATAAAATGAGCAACATATGGCTCCAAACTGTAACACCTGCATAAGACAAATACTTCATGTCAAGTTCACATTCCATTTCTAAAAAGAGTTTCTCATTTTCACTAACTTACATCCACCAATTGAGCAATTATGCAGTATGTGGGTGTACCTTGCAGTCGGTTTTTTTTAACATCTGCATTCTGTGTTAAATTCTAACTGTACAAGATGTCTGATAGTTTTTCTTTATCTTGAACCTTCAAAGTGGTAGGTTTACCAGAGGCAAAACCACACATCAGAGAATATGAGTCATATAATAAAGAAACAACTCTTCCCCTTCTCCTCCTTGCACCCTGAAGCTATGATAACCTAAAGACACTCTATTGTAAATGGCTTCTTTGGCAGTATTGACAGCATGTACAACTCACAATCATTTAGCCAACAAATGAAGATATTTTTAAGTCCTGACTGTATCCATAACAAACTGCTTTCAGTACCATTTTAAGGCAAATTAAAAACTGTGCTACTGCAAAAATAAAATTCAGAATGTCTATGCACTTGCTTTCATGTCATGCATAAAATATGAAACATTCTATGCATGTGCCTATAAATAATACCATAAAAAGATAAAAATAATGTAAGATGCCTATGCAAGTTTATCTGGTAAGTATTTGTCTATAAAAGATTAGCCTCCATGCAGATATTCTGCATTTATTCCACATTAAATTAAGGCAACATTTACGAGCAAACCCCTGCTCATGCCAACCACAATACATGAGGAAGCAAAGCACCTTACTTGACCACTGCTTACGCAGGTTTCCACTCTGAAGTGCAGCAAGTATGGGAAACAATGCAGAGGCCACTCTAATATTTTACTTCCTTTTATATCCTTTTCTGCAGGTAGACAGTAACTCCTCAGACTAACATCCTGCATCTAATTCCAGATAGAAAATCAGCTTTCAACAAAGTCTTATTTGATGTGTCAATATGTATGATTGCATCAGAAAATTTGAAGAGAACTAAATGCAGAAACAGCATTTACAAAGAGCAGCAAACAAAACCATAACAAAACCTTGCACCACTAAAACAGGTGCAACCACCACAGGCTTGTTAGAAAGTTTAACCAGAGGTGATGCTGGTATAAGATCTTTCCATGACCATCTTCCAAAAACCAAAAAACTCCAGTGTTTCAGTAAATCAAAGTGAAGCAATCAGAGTGAAGTACCCCCTTGAAGCAGAATAAATCAGTGGTTTCTATTCTTACCTGTGTATAGTCAAAGTCAGAAAGAGGAGCTATACTCTTGATGTAGTCCATTCGAAATTGGTTCTCTGGGTTGGCCAATGGAACTGGGGGTATTAAAGTGCTCATAGCTGAAACTATAGTCTAGAATTGGATAAAACAAAAAAACAACCACATTAATCTGGGTAAATATAGGATACAGGATCAATAGAAGATAATCCAATCTGATCAGCAAAAAGGGATTTCTCTCATCACAATCTTGGAGAGCATAATCCTCATAATTTCCAGTACAACCAAGCATTTAAGAACAGTAAAAAGTGTGTTCTTACCACAATCGCATCTTTAACATTTTTCCGAATATCCAGTATTTTCTGTTTCTTTTCTCTGCGTTAAAACAGAAATATTAACACTTTGATTTTTTAATTCCAAAGCAGTTCAGTCACTTGCATTCAATTTTTTTCACTGATCGCTTGTTTATCTGCTCTTCAATCATTAAAACATACTAACAGAAAAAAAACAGGCAAGACAAACACATTTTCCCCCTATCCATTTTCTTGCATAGTATGAAGAGCAATGCACATTCATCCCTAATATATTTTTTTAAATCAGACAATCATAGCCACATCTGCAAAGCCTCCCCTGATGGAACTGGAAGTCATTCTTTCATTTCTACAGCATGCTGTAAACATGTTCTAAATTAACAACACGTAGTTGAAGGCCAACAAATATCTAAAATTAATACTATGGATTAATAATGATTTCTGGCAAAGAGTTTTTCAGAGAGAAAATGATGTAGCCTCACAAAATAGGATGATTTCTAACAAATAGGCAAAATTAGTTTCAGTTTTACACTAACCCCAGCACCGGAAAAACAGCACACAGTGTCATCCTGGTTATGACTTGACATGCATTTTTATATTACAGACAGATGCAATATTTGGTTATTTGCTTCTATGTAAAAAGTAGTCGCCATGTTGTTGCTACACAGGGGCCTGTCAAGCGCTGCAGTAGCAACAGTGTAAAATACAGTAAAGGAGCCAGAAGGAGAAAATGCAAACATACAATAGCAGCAATTTCCTTATTCTCACTCCCCTCCCTCCCTCAAAACACAGTGTCAAGCCACCAAAACACAGGGGATGAGAGGAGAAATTTCCTAGCGTACTGTGTGTTAATCTGTTTCCAACATTTAAGGAAAAATAAGTCACAAAGTGTCAATAATTCTTACTCTGAATTAAATCCATTGACATGTAGGATTCGCATTTGTTTCACAATAGTGCTTTTTCCTGACTCACCAGCCCCTAAAAGAGAAAGAAGGAAAGGGAGAATTGTGATACACGGTTCAGGCTGGGGGGATCGGAGCGGGTTTTTTTTTCTGTTTTTGGACGCGACAGCATCTCCCACCACGGCAGCATTTCTGTATGTGTGCATCCATGTGGCTCAGGCGCTGAGCTCGATCTGTGGACGCCTCGCTTATTGCTCAATACAGCAGCCTACATTTTCCATAGCTAAGGCGCACGCCGCATCTCCCCTCTCGGCTGCGCCCGCCGCCCCGCGGGCTGGGGCTGCTGCCCCTTCCTCGCTCTGCTCGCCCCGGCCCCCACCTCTGCCCCTTCCTCCTTACCCAGCAGCAGCAAGCGGTGTGTCGCTTTATAAGCCAGCCTCTCTTTCTGCAACTGCTTCTCTATTTTTTTGTTGGCTTCTCGCTGCGCTTTCTCATCGATACGCTGATCCTCCGTTTTGCTGTTGCCCAAACACCCCATAGCCGCTGCTCAGGGTGGATGTCAAATCGCTGCCTTCACAGATTTAGTATTTACAAGGGGGAGGGAGGGGGGGGAGGCAGAAGACAAGTCTTTATATCCGTGTGTGTCCCTGCGACGGTTTCTCTCCGCTTCTTCCCACCCGGCTCGCTCACATAAAATGGTCTCTGGCCGCTTTCCGATCGCAGCGGAGTTGGCTGCTTCGCTCCCCACCAGAGATGCGGAGAGCAGGCGGCAGAGGTAACCCTGCCCCGGCGGGGAGGGGGTGGGGGGAGAAAGCTGTGCAAAAATGCCTAACATGCAACGAGAGGGAGAAAAGGGCTCCTCCTGGAAACCAGCCGGGTGCCGCTCTCCGCTCTCCCTCCCCACCGCGCACACAATCCCTATATTTCTCTGTAAAGGTCTATTTTTGTCTTCCTAACTCAGCACTGCCTCTTTCTGCGAGACCAGGAAACGGCCCCGCTACCAACCCTACGCGCAGGGAAGCCGAAGGAGAAAGGTAAAAGCCGGACGGATCTACCTGGATCCTGCGGGGCCGGGCGCGCCCCCCGCCCCGGGCCGCCCCCGCCCGCCCNCCTGCCGCAGGGGAAGGGAGCTGCGGACGCTGCGCTCGGGGACCCGCGGGGGCTTTTCCCGATCTTTCCCCGCGTTCCTTGGCGGTACTAGAAGAGCCTGGCCGCTACCAGAGCAAGGGTTGGCGCTCCCGGGTCTGGAATCCCAGGCCGGCACAGGTGATGGCTGCCATCGTGACTGACCTGCGGGAGCGGCGCCGGGAGCCAGCCCCTGGCACCGAGGTGTGGGAGCGGTCTGCCCCCGTGTACCCCGACACACAGAGCAGGCATCTGCACAAACACCCTGGCTCGACTTCTTAACCAACAAAATGTCTCTTCCCGCAAGTTGTCACGGTAGCACATGGGCCGTTTTTTTCCTTTTGAATATTCCAAACTGTATCAGCTGAACCAGAAGATGAAGCTGTCCAAACAGCTCATGATAATGTGTAATCCAAACATGATCACATACATGTCTAATATCACTACAACAACAAACGTCGACAAGAAACGTTCCTTCGTTTACCTCCATTTTAGATTCTAAAATGAAACTTCCAAGCTAGGCAAATCTATAGGTATTCCTTTTTGCTTCAAAAGTCTTGCCTTGTAAACTAGCACCTCAGTGCAAAAGCAGCAGTACAGCACCTGGCTCTTCCAAAATTACCCCTGCATGGAAACCACCTGCTCTACTCAAACGTGATGCTTGATACACTGAGGCACAAGAACACTAGAAAAAAGATGGACATTACTCTGGAGTCCCAAAATACTTTCAGCTTTTATCTCCACATATTGTTAGTCCCCCATATTTTCAAAGATGGCTTACTGAAAAATTAGTATTTTGATAGATACGTAAGAGTGCAAAATCCTGGTCCCAACTAAAATCAAAGAGAGATTGCCATCAGCTTCAATCAAACAAAATAGCATTTTAATCTAAAAACTCTTGAGATGCATGTGGCAAAAAGAAACTAGATTTTGCAAGCAGAATGATTTAGGTTTTTTTTTTTTTTTTTTTTTTTTTTTTTTTTTTTTTTTTTTTTTTTTGTTTGTTTGTTTGTTTTTTTTTTTCCCTAATAGCTTCCTC
Organism: Erpornis zantholeuca; assembly: GCA_013400515.1. NCBI lineage: Eukaryota > Metazoa > Chordata > Aves > Passeriformes > Timaliidae > Erpornis > Erpornis zantholeuca. The sequence goes on from VZTN01005804.1 coordinate 232,106, forward strand.
ACTCAGGTGGAAAGTGCTGAATCAAGGAAGAGAAACCTGTACTGTCTACTCTGAGTACACACCAGGGGAAGGTGAAAAGGGCAAGACCCAGAAAATGAACAGGTACTGCTCCACCTGTGGTTGGGTATGTGGAGTTTTCAGGAGACTACAGAATTCAAGTGCCAGATACGTGGTTTTATGGTACTGCTTGATCTTGGCTCTGGAAGCTGTTTTCATCTTCCGTCTTACACAGGTGGGGGGAGCTGGGGCGGGGGAGGGGGAGGTAACTCACTACAGGATTGACAAGATCTGCCAGGCCAAAATATGCATTTTTTTAAGTGTTACTGAGCTGCATTTTTTTAGGACAGACTGCTTTTTTTCCTATTGACATTTTTCTGTTTGGAGAGGCAAAAAGCATCTCAGCTACAGATAGGTTTGGAAGCACAATTCAGGGCAACTGCTGTTTTTGGAGGCTGTCAGACACAGGATATGTGATGAATAGCTTTTGTGAAGAGCAGTCATGTTTGCTCCCTGCCACAGCACTGTGAGAGCTCAAAACTGAATGGCTTGGTTAGAAATCACTAACTGGGTCTGGATTTTCATAGTCCTTCAGTGTCAGAAGCTGTAATTCATGATGCATGAGATGTGCGTAGCCATATTTATTACCTATGTAAATACCTCATTTTGAGACCTAAGTCCCAAATCTGGCTAGTGTCAGTGGGTCTGCAGGAATCTGCCTTGTTTTTTCCTCTCCTCTCCTCAGCAGTTTTCCTCTTTCATATACTAACGTTGGGATTTTTGGTGCAGACTTGTTCCCAGCTTTGAAACGGCTCAGTGCCAATAAATAGAATTTTACAGGATCCTGGTATATCCTGCTTTTACCTTTCTCCAAAAGAGGGAAAGTGTTTCTCATTTCCTCTCTCCCCCTCGAAAAACCCCATGACCCTTTCGGGTCTCTTCCTCCTGAGAAAAGATCACACAGGTCAAGAATGACACGCGCAAGCAACCTGTGCCCAGAGAGAACTTTTAGCTGTAATTATACTCCCAACCTTCCCTTTGCTTTTCGCAAACACAGCACTTATCCCAACATAACTGAACTACAAAATCCTAGAGGCAATAATAAACAATAGCGAAATTTTCACCCCCTTTGGACACAGCTTTTTTTTTTTTTTTTTTTTTTTCCGGAGAGAAACCACAGCTATCAAATGAACGTCTCCTCTGCACACAGATAAATCTAAAAATCTACAAAAGGTTGCAGCAGTGCTGCAACCTAACCAACTAACCAACTTCCAGTATAAATTGTACACACGAATAAAAACAAAATCCCGAACAAAGGAAAGAAGACCCTTTCTGGTCTTCACCTTTCTTCTGAGACAACCAATGTGGGATCCTCGAGTTCCTGAAAGATGAGGTATTTCACATGGCCTCTGTCCCTTCATATCAGGCAACATATGTATACGTACATCTATTTATATATGGACATATATGTAAATATAAATACACACTGAGTGGATATCTGTGTGCAAAAAATGAGATTTGCCTTCTGCTTTTGTGCTCAAGCTTGGTGCTATCCCCTTGCGAAACCAGGCAACATGATATAAGCCCTCCTGGAGGGAAACTGGAGACATCTTTATTTCTTGCTTTCCTCTGTGAGTTCCAGCCTCAGGATGTACCATTTGTGAGCATCAGGCTGAATGTTGGGGAGGACAAGCTGCTTACTTGAGGTCATGTTGCATTCTTGTATAGAGAAGGATTGACAACTCAGGTGAAGCCACACTGGGTAGCTGCCCCTGCCACGAAGTCAGTCTTGTTTCTCAGGCCTGCTCTGTTTGGGGTAAGGAGGGACAAAACCACAGTAAGAATTAATGGGGACCTCCTACAGATGCAGCTCAAGAGATCTGGTTGCCCCTCCAGGCCAGAGCAGGACTGATGGAGACCTTTTTCTTGCAAGCACTAGGTAAAGGTAGAGAAAGTTTCTGTACAGAATCCCTGCAGACCATATGCAGCCCATCTTCCCTTTACACAGCCTCCACTGTGGCTTTGTTTCTGTTTTTTAAAGAAAAGAGCAAATGGAAAGATGGAGGTAATCAAAAGCATAGGAGGGAGCTAAGCAACTAGTAAAGAGATTCGTCCTGCCTGCCAGTCTTACTGCCTCAACTTTCACAGGGATCTCTGAACTCTCTGCTGACACTGACCTCAAGTATGGGCACTGCACTAGGTTGGTACCACTCTGGAGACCTGACCTCTGCTTCTCCTCACTGATCTCTCTTTTTCATGTAGCCTATTGCTGTAAATCAGGATATGCAGCTCACTAGTGGTTGAGTTTTTACTCCATGTCATCATCAAACTTGGGAGAAAAAAAAATAGGAAAATGAATTGTAACTGTGTAGGTATTCAAGAAAAAGAATTCTTTCTCTCTGGTAATAAATTATTGGTAAGTTCCTCTCTCTGAAGATGTCAAATATTAATACAATAGTACATAATCCCTGGAAGGCTACATTTGGAGTTTTATAAGATACATGAACCAGGAACCAAAAAAATTATGAGTCTACCTGTATTAAAAATGCTGACTAAGGGTTTAGAAAAAAATCCAGCACATGTGAATGTCACGCTAAAAAAAAAAAAAAAAAAATCTAAACTTCATCCTTTTGTTTAAACCCATGACCTCAAAAAAGTCATAAAAATTTTTTGAGAGGGTCTCATCTATTTTAAGAAGCAGGATGGGTGAGATGCCAGAAAAGATGAGGTGTGCATTTTCACAGTGACCGTGCACCTGATCCCGAATCGCCTTGACGCCCATGGATTAAGGACAAATTCACTGATGCAGAAGAGGGTCAGGCAATGCTGAGGGGCTTGGCAATGCTCTGAGTAGTTCCTTGGCTCCTTGACATGGTTTGCTGTCCCCATTCCCAAGCCATACTCCTTTACTTGGCAGCTGCCACCATGTAACTCACCTGACAAACCAACTTCTCCCGTGCTTACTCCTCTCCCACAAACCACAACCCACCCCATCTTTGTGCAGCACAGGGAGCAAAAGGGAGAAGGCAGCAAAAGGGAGAAAGCAGGTGACGTGACGTGGTAGAAGGCTGTGGGCTAAAGATAATAGTCTGAAGAGACAGAAGAGTTTTCCATAGAAAAACTGCAGGCAGCAGTCCACAGAAATGACAATGATAGCCTTTAGCCCTGAGAAAGCATTTGTGAAGGGGAAGATTAGATCTAAGCAGGAGCCAGATGCTCCTTGGGAAGCCTGTGTGGAAAAGCATCAGGTGAAAAGCAGATTTGCAGTATGATTACACTAAAGAAAGAGGACAATCCTCTTTTATTCAAGCTAGTTATTCCTCATCCAAGCTAGTTATTTATTCCTCATCCATGTCCTGCAAGAAAGCAGAGGGAACAGGGAACTTCTGCTATGGGCATCCCCATCAGATCAGGGTTTCCCTTTAGAACCTTATTGGTAAAATAATTCCGGTATTTATTCTTGTCTTTTCTGACTAGAAATTCTTTATCTATGAAGAGAGACTCACATGGCAGCATTCCACACACGTCCATCTGTTGGTACCAGAGGCAGAAGCAGCTGATTGAAACTAACATAAATCCAGCAACGTCCTAATGCATTTAAAAGACTGAGTAACCTCCTGTGGTTTAAATATTCTTACATATTACAATGAAATAACATTGTTAAACAAAATGACATGGATGCATTGGTACTAAGTGAAAGGGACACCTCTTTCGATGAATTTGCAAGACAGTTATAGGACATGTTACATTTTTGGCAAAACAAGAGCCACTTTTCTGTCAGTATCCCAGTTTATGAAGAATTTCACTTGGCTGGACACTCCAAGGGCACTTCCCCAACTTCCTCCCCTCCCCCTTGAACAAAGCAATGCATTCCCATTTTATGGCAGTGAAAAATTAATTCTAATCAGTTGTTCAGGAGAGTCCTCAGGATCAAACAGATTTAAATAAAGCCAGGCAAAACATGTTCATATTGCCCTAATTTAGAAGAGGATTAATCAATAAATAAAGAAGTCAGCTAGAATTATAGCTGAAGTTACCACTTTGAAAAAAGGAGTAAAATCTATACAGGAGACATGTCCTGGATTCTCTGCAACATGCTGACTAACACCTTGCACAGCTGTAACAGCAAAGCCAAATCATTTGTCTGCCGTTTGTGAAAGGCTTTGTATGTCATGTAAGATTTTGCATTTAATAATAAATGCTCAGATCAACTATCATGATCTCACTATTGGGATAGGAACAAAAAACTGGAAAGAAAACTAACTTGTGAGACACTGAACATAACGTGTGATGTGCCTTAACCTGACCTTTAACTCCAAGGCACACCTCTGAGCAGGACACTCACAGTGACAGCCCCATGTCTTCCAACAACATTCTGCTGGGCTAGATTGTCTCTACATTCACCCCAAACACATCTGACCTGTGATTTCTTGGTATTTCCCTTCTATCTTGATATAAACTTAGAGATACTTTTTAGTTTCTTCTCACTTGTTTTAACTCCTCTGCTTGATAAATTAAGTTTTAACTACCCAGGGAAAAGAAAGGAAGTCTCTACATGGTTAAAAAGTTATGCCCTAATACTTGTGAGTGCCTGCATGGTCAGTGATATTCTGATATATATAACAAAAAATTCTTACAAATACAGATCATTGCATACAACTACCTTAGCATGAACAGAGGAATTCTGTAACTGTTTCTTAACCCTGTTTAAGGACCCCCACTTACACACAAGAAAAATCATTAAAAATTCGCTTCAGGAAGTAATGTTGCCAAAAAGCTGGTAGCCTCATGTACTCACAACCTGATTTATATCAATAATATTTATCACAGAAATACAGCTTTTCCTTGACTGCATGACTAGCCAATGCAGATAAAATATGAAAACTTACTCAATAAACAACAACACAGTATTTTCCTCCTTATCCATCTCTTTTTTTAAACTATACATCTGCTTATAACAAATAGCTGTAATGTTCTGCTTGGCCTTTTATGATACAGCTCTAAAGTTTCCTATAAGTATTTCTATGGTATATTTGTACAAAGGAGATGATCTCTGCATTAAATAGCTCTCACTTATTTGCTCATAATTGAAGAGACATGGCTTGTTGACCCACGTGGTCCCTTCCACAATCAGGTTTATGTTAGTTAAACTTCACGCTTTCATGACATGAATTTATTTATTTCTCTGGATAAAGAAAGTGATCAATATGAAGACTAAGCAGATACATTACTTATACAGATGACTATTCCATCTGCATACCTATGTGAGAGAGGGGGAAAACAATCTTAAACAAAATGTGATAATCTCCTAGAAAGCAAGTCTACTTTTTTCTCCTTTTCTTCTGTTTACTTATTCATTTTATTCATTGCTAGTCTCAAATGCTATTCTGATAGAATGAGTTAATGAAATTCAAACCCATATGATTTTGCTGATCTTATTTTTACTAAAACCCTAAAGTTTTGTCCAGCATCTACTGGGCTGCTTATATAACATGGATTAGATTCTTTGAAGCACATATTTCTCACAGGATCATTTCACTTGGGGTGAAAGGTGATAAAAGCATTGGTGCACGAAGGAGAAGGGGGAAAAGTTGAAAAGTCCACAGAACTTGCAGACATTTTTGAACAAGCTATTTAATAAGTTACTGAGATATCTGTATTTTCTCACATACTTCAGGGAAAAAAAAGGTTTGTTTTTACAATAAAAATGCATAATGTGAGAAAAATTCCTAAACTATGGCAACATTTTCTCTGGGTTTAAAGTTTCAGACTTATCAACAACGGTGCCATGTTTCTGTACAATCTGCATAACTGTAGGCTTGTTTGGTTTTTGTGGTTTTTTTTTTTGGTTTGGGGTTTTCTGGTTTGTTTGTTTTTTAAGGAGACCCATTCTAGCTTGATGCCTCACAACCTCCTTGAAATTTTAAATTTTATGTCCCAATGATGCAACGCTATGCAGAACTATCACAGCAGAGTCTGAGGTTAGCAATAGCACAAGTGCAAAAGGGGTCTCATCCAGCAATCTCAGCTAATGCGGCTACTCAGACACTGCACTGTATGTTTTAAAACACTGAGAGGGTTTTCAAAAGCTTATAGCTGCTTGGAATATTTAACAACTTACAACAACACATCATCAACCTATTTGCCTACCAATCCTGAAACATTTAAAGGGCTTTAAACCTACCCATACGCAGACTCTTACCCATACGCTCAGAATCAGCTACAGCAATCTGCCACCCACATCACTAAACACAATGACAAGATTATGCTCCCATGTCTTTGCAGCCTATTCTTCACAATATGCAAATCTCCAGGAACTGCATTTCTGGTCCCGATGCAACAGCACAAAAGCCATTGTCGTAAGAAATGGTTTAACCTGTCAGCAACACTGTCACCACAACTACTACCACTAATAAAGATATGATCATAATCTGCTACTTAAGGATCATTAGATACATTATGACTATTGTATTCTTTTACATAGGTCTTTTATATGGACACTAATTGAGAACACTTGATTTAAATAAAATCAAGCACTATAAATTTTCATTGACAAATCTGTTCTTAACCTTTAGACTGTGTAGGGTGCTGCTTGCTCACGTAGGGAAAACCAGCTATTAAAAAGGCTAACCCTGCAAAATATTTATCAGAAATACAAACCACTGTAACACTGTATACAAAGAGGAGTGCTTGGAAGAAGCACACAAGGATGCTCTGTCTGAACATGTAAATGACTTACATTAAGCTAGGTTAAAACTCCTCAGTACCATTCAAATGCTTGCAGTCCATGCAACAATTCATAGTGTGTTTGGGAATGGACAGCTGTGCATTCAGAAGCATTCAAGGTTTATATCTGTAAAAGGCACAGAGTGCATGACAGAAGTTTATTCTATGTGATTATTTTTGTATAATTTTATTGAGGCTGCAGAAGCTATGAAAAGTATAGCAAATGCCTAAATATGAGTTGTATATGCATCTCGGATGCAGCTCTTTTGCATGTGTCATAGATTTCTCCCCTTTGAAAGCTTAATTTATGGAAATATTTCATCTCAGAATGACCATGAGCTGTCAGAGTGACCATGAAAACAAATCAAAACTAAACAAGGATATGCCCTCCCCTCCCCACCAAATTGGAGGCACAGAACATACCAAATAAGGCCTTCCTCACAAAGAGAAAAATATTAATGTTACAGGAATTTGTGGAAAGCATGATCAACCTTGGTCACCTCCCTTTGAGAGAACTGAACACAATTTGGCAGAGGTACAGAGAAGAGGGATGAAGAAGGTTATACTGGGTGGCTGGTATCAGAGACTAGACTAGGAAGAGCAGGATTCATCAGACCAGGGATCACTGTGGTTGCCTGCAATGACCAGGCAAAGCACACAGCACACCATGGCTTGCCTTGCCATCCTGGGCACAAGGGCTGCAGCTTCCTACTACAGCAGGAACACTGCAAAGGGCTGTTGCAGGCAATGTTGTATCCAGAACCATGGGTCAGGACCACTGCTTTTGCCTAACAGAAATCAAAGGCATATCGCTGCTTTCCAGAGAAGTATGAGAGAGCTTTCCCATGACTAGAGAAAACTATTTAATACATTCCAAACTGAACTGTTTCACCTAATTTAAGAATTCTGGCTTGAGATGCTGCAAGCCATGTGTAAATGAGACAGGAAAAAACCCCAGAGTTTCAAGCTGCCAGAAAAAATTGGATCTGGAAAGAGCATGACTGGAGAAAACACCACCAATATCCAGCCTGGTCCAGCTCAGAGAGTAGTGCAACTGTCTAAGGGGAGAGAGGGCACCAAGGAAGCATGGAGAGCTCCCTTTCATTATGCTTCCCCTTTCTAATGGTGTGCTGCTGTTTCTGCTGTGGAAGTCCCATCTAGTGGAGGGAAAGGAGGCAGAAGATGGCAGGCAGCCACACACCTTTTGGAGCCTGTTCCTTCTATTGTGTCAGCGAACAATAGCCTCCTGCTAATCTGTGAATCTCCTCAAGCTCCCTTCATGCCTTTACCATACTGCTTCCCCAGCCCGTTACCTTCTCTGCTATTTACAGCTCTCTGAACGTCAGATTAATTCTCTCTATGCCCTGCAAGAAGGTAAGTTGAAAACAGAAGATGTCACTGAGTCAAGTGCCTAAATTTTTCAGTTTAACTTGGATCCTTTCCATATGCTATCTCTAAAATTTTATGTGATTTGTAGCATGAGCCAATGGCTGTCTTCTGTTAACTGCACAGAGCACACAGCCAAAGATTAACAAAAAACTGGTGCTCTGGCAAAATACTTCCAGTACTGCCAAATTTTGTGTTTCTTACTAATTTCAATTGCCTGGGGAATTAGTGCTGGAATACAATGTACAATTCATGGCATGTTGTTGCCATGAACTTGTAGAATGGTTATGGGGCCATGAGCAACCTGGTCTAGTGGGAGGTGTCCCTCCCCCTGTCATGGGGGTTGGAACTAGATGGTCTTTAAGGCCCCTTCCAACCTAAACCATTCAATGATTCTTTTCTGTGCCTTTCTGGAAAATACTAAATGGATAGACTGCACTTCAAAAATTCAAAATATCAACAGGCATAAAAAATACAAACACTACATAACTATTAAGGGAATTGAAAAAGAATTATACTATCAGATTTTAAGAACTAACTCTTAGCAGATGATTGTTCTACCTGATTGTTATTGAAATCATTATGATAACTTACAAAGTCATTCTTTATACTGAGAAATACTCTGGAAGTATTTGGATTACTTATAAAGTAAACAAACCAATCCTATATTATCCATATACAATGCGAAAATGATGAAATTTTTTTCCAGCTTTCTCTATTCCAAATGTTCACTATGGTTTTTTTAAATTTACAATTTTTTATTCACCTGGCACATGAAAATCCAGACCCCAGATTTAAACATTTTTGTTATATATTCCAAGTTTATGCTTGGAATCTGTTCACTTGTACATTTTGGGGTTAACATATCAATGATAAGCAGAGAAACCTCTGTTATGGGCCACACAGAAAATCTGCTATAATCATGCACAGAAAAGACATGATGTTACATCCACTAAGAGTTAAAACTGTGCACATTATGCAAAACTCTATCACCAGTAACAATTTTAAGTGACTGCAGCAATAAGGATCAAATCTTATAGTAAGTCAAATGTGGGGTGCCAAGCCACAACTAAAATAATTCTAACACAGATGTTTAAAATCTAATTACAAAAAAATATTAGATTATTAACTGATCAATCCCTCTCTTGAAACGCCTATTTCTCTTCACAGACTATAAATGGATTCAAGGTGAGTTCATCTAGATATCTAATAATCAGTGCCCAGAAATCACTGTGAAATGGAAGTAAAGGTTACTAGCAGGAAATACAGCTGAGCAACTGCATTGCATGGCAGCAAGCCTAAATTCTCAGTGATGTGTTAATAACTTGGGAAGTAAAGGTGCAGAGCTGGTGAGCAAACTTGCTGGTCACCAGCAAGTGACTGAGCTTTTGCATGTAGTTTAAGAACTCTGCTGATGATTCATAATTTTTAGTGGTATTAATGAATCTACTTTTCTTAAGATGTTAATGCTAATACATTTTAATGCTTTTCTTCAATTAAAAGGAATAGTTCTTTCAATACACTGCTGTTCAGTTTGGTCCATAAGCCACCCCATGACCTCAAACAATGAGAAAATCCATAAAGGCAAGAAATTCCTATCTTCAACATCTCATGAAAACAACTCCAACTTCAGTGATGCTCCACAAAGATGTAAAAAGAAAAATGCTTCAACTGTAAACTACTCTGTATCTATTCACTACAGGGATTGTGACAATACATTATTCTTTGCATTATTTTTTTTGTCTTTTAAATTCCTCCCCCTCTAAGTTCTACCACAACTGCAAGCTAGTACAATTTGAATAAAATGCCTTATGTGTACTGATGGCAATACATATGAAAATTAGCATTTACCTATCAACACACTGAGGTAAGCCTGAATTTCCCTTAAAATAAAAATGAAAAGCAAGCAGCATATAAGAGCTTCCCTCTTCTCCATGTAGAATTATGTAATTAAAAGCCTAAGGTAATAGGTATGTTATTGTTTTGTATGTACACATACACAAAATTTCTGTCTCTCCATTTAAAGTTAGTGTTATAATCAATCCATCAAATTTTTATGGACTCCCTACCATCTAAATGTGGTCAGAGTATTCACCTTTATTGGCTGAGTTTATGTGAACTCTGTTGAATGTACCTGAAACTGCTGTAGTATCCAAGGCCTATAATAAAGACTGCCTAACTTCAGAAATTTTTTCTCAGGACTAGCCTATCATTTTATGAAAGATTACGTTCTTTAATTCTGATAGATGCCTTTTTTGATAAATTTCTCTCTTCCCCCTGCCCCCTCCCCCAACTACCCCTTTGCTCTCTACTCTTCTGTTTGGGGCCTCTTCAATAGCTGCCATCCACTGCAACAATCAATGCCAGCAGCATCAGCTTTGCAGGAAATCATATAGGTGATTTCACAAAGTTGTGTGAGGGCTCATAACCATCATAAAAAAACAATTTAAACTTTAAAACCCCCTCTCTCCAACTTTTCATGCTTATAGGAGCTGTCAGCAGCAGTCTCTTTTCCTTTTTGATACAGATGATACACATTTCATAAAATTGCACTGAATATGTAATTACATAAAGATAGGAACTAGCCCTTTGAAACTCTCCTTCTTGATGTATGGGGCATAAAAGTCTCTCTCAAAAGAAGCAGTAAGACTCCTGTTTCCTGAAAAACTCCTGCTTACAGAGCAGTATATAAAATTCAAAATCCCACCCCATTTCTCAGTGTGTCTTTTAAGCAGCAAATTAGGTCTTGAATGATCTTGAACAACAAAAACCAGACATACCCTATCCTCAAATATACTTTTCAAGAAAAACTTGATTAAAGCTGCTGAGTGAAGAACTTGGGACACAGTGAACAAAGGTATATACTGTGCAGGCCTGATGTTAACAGAGCATGTTGTTCCTGAAAAATCAGATGTGAAAACATGAAAAGCAAATGTTGATTTTTTTTCCCCACAAACAAATATATATCCATTTAAAAAACTTTGTCCATTGTTCAGTACGTTATCTGTATCTCAAAAGCCATGATAATCAGTGTGTTTCTGTTGAAGTACCGAATGAGTAACCTTCAACCTAAGGCTGAAGGCCAGGTGACCAACCTTAGAGACATACTGACATTGTTATTTTTAAAATGCACTTTATGTCGTGTATTTCATTACAAATTTTTAGATTCCAAGTGTGTAACAGGGAAATAAATTAAACATAATAAACATGACTTATGGAGATGACCTCAGAGTTAGAGCATAGGAGGGACTTGGCTGTGGAACAAACAACTTCTGGAGATATTCCAGGACTACAAACTCCCTTTTTTTCAATTAGATGATCTAACAGACCCCGTGATGATCCAGCACAACAAACAAATTGTCTGAGGACGTGCCAAGTAGTAAAAACAGTAAAACATGATTTTTGCCTCTTAGCACTAGGAATTCACTCTCATTCAAAGGGGGTTCTTCTGCAAATAAAATCCAGTACTGTAATACACAGCACTGAATTCCACATTTATAAGAAGATCCTCTTGTTCTAAAAAACTGAAAAAGTTTGCTGCAGGTCATTAAGAAGTTTAATATAGGGACTACCCTTCATCAACACTGTGTAATGGTTAGGCTTCCAAGAAGTCCCATTCCAGACAGTTTGAAACCAAAATCAAAGCAAAACCTAAACAGGATTATCTAAGACTCATCACTGTGTAAAAATAGCTCATGTGTTTGATGCTCAGTCATGAAAACATATTACAGAAACCTAAAAAAAAAAAAAAAAGGTGTACATATACACATACATAAACACTTTTCTGATGGTAATCACACACACGTAGAATTTAAAACAACAAAAGATATCCAGCACAGACAGAAACTAAAAGGTGAAAGGAATATAACAAGAGATGTAACCCATGAAAGAAACAACAGCAGTTTAATAGTGAGAAAGCAGTGCTACAGGGGCCTTAGCTGGCTGCTTGTCTCCATTTGTGCCCCAGTGCACAACCTATGTGTTTGGAGTGCATTTCCCCCCCCTTGCTTTCTCAGCTGAAAAGCTAATGAAGTCTCAACAAACAGACTTAAGTTCAAACATCATTAATTCTGCTATTAAGGTATATCACTAAGAGGCTCTCCCACTTATATAGTTATGAAGTGCCTGGCAACAAAGACATTTATAAATAATTTCTCTAAAGAAGGAAAGACCGACCTGAATTTTATTGCAGATCACTAGCTGTGTCATTCTTTACTGTTTCAAGCCCCAGAACAAGAAGATGTACAAGTAGCAAGTAGCTACAACAAGTAGCAAGAAGATGACAGATCCCCCCAAATTAGTGCACAAAAGGCTGCTGCCAAAATGGCATCAACTATTTTGCTTCAGATTTATAACACAAAATGTCTCAGTCATCCTTTTAAAGCATTACTTAGGATAAAACTTAACAGGGGCCTTCAGACCAGAGCAACATCTCTAAAGCTGTCTTAACAGCATAGGTTTCAGTGAAGCCATACTAATATGAGTATGATTGCCGAATTGCAAGCAAAGCATGTCAAAGTGGTACCTCCTCTAAAAGCCTAGTTCAAGACATCAGGTGGCACCAGCCTTGAAGCCCTCCTCTCTCTTCCCCTACAGGGTAGCAAGGAATGAACCAGGAAGGACCTGTTCCAATCAACCCTTCTGTGCAGTACTCTCCTTCCTCCACATTGACTCCACTACCACACATCTTACAGGTCCAAAAATATTCCTCCCCCATATGTTTGGCATGCTTTGGTTAGAGGACAGCAAGCTGTTACACATTTCCTTCACAGGACCAAAAGCTTATCTAGAATGAGATGCAAGAGCCTGCATTTTGGCCACAGAAGACACATGCCTGGTCTTTTGATGGGGAAGGATTATACTGTCCAAGAATCTTCCACAGACACTTCAGGACATGTGGCCTGCTCCAGCTGGAAGATGAGCATCACCATTTACAGTAGTGTGGTTTCTGAGCACATGAAAGGGGCTTCAAGTTGTAGATCACATTAAAAAAACTGGGATCTCAAGTTGCATTCAAAAGTTTTGTTTTCTTGTTCAATTTTCCCCTGCTTAAAAATAACTTCTTCGCTTACAATAGTAAAGCTGAATGCCATGGAAAGAACTGAAGAGCACCAAATCATTGCTCTAAGGTGCCATTAATGTTGTCCATTGTCCTGACATCAATGCATCCACCTTTCACAAATCTGCATAGCATATCTGTCATCAGTCTTCTTACCAACATGCTGCACCTCTTAAGGTTTATCCTTTCTCTCCAGTGTCACCTGTCCAGTGATGAAAATGATTTGGCAGACTCAGAGCTGACAGGTAAGTACAGACTTCTCTTTAAGAACAAATATATGGTTCATTAGTCAGGTCCTCTGCAAAGCCCAAATGGCCCAAATGAACAAAGATGGCAATTTTCTCAACCAACATTCAGCTAAAAAACAGGTTATGATCCACTGCTCCTGGTGACTTCCTTTCAAACAAAAGGGCATTAAAAAGCATGAGATTGCAGAAGGGGAAAGAACTGATGGGGCAGAGGTGACTTCAGGCAGCATATGAAGAATCTCATGCAGACCTGAGAAAGACAGGTTACTGTAAACATTGACTCCTCAATACACTGATCATAGAATCATGGAATCATTAAGGTTGGAAAAGACCCCTAGGATCATCAAGCCCAATCTTTGGCCAATCACCACCTCGTCAACTAGACCACAGCACTAAGTGCCACATCCAGTTTTTTCTTGAACACATCCAGGGTTGGTGACTCCACACCTTCCTGGGCAGCCCATCCCAATGCCTAATCATCCTTTCTGTGAAAAAAAATTCTTCCTGATGTCCAGCCTGGGCCTCTCCTGGCACAGCTTGAGGCTGTGTCCTCTTGCCCTGGTCCTGATGAAGTGCATCTCTCTTTCTCATCTCTTTTTAAGACATAGCTAGCCCACCTAAAAAATTATTTTGAATCTCTATTTGCAGTACTTAGTAAATTATGCAATTTTCACTAAGATCTGAATTAGAAAAGATGAAAGGTAAATTAGGTCATAAGAAGACAACCAACATTGCAATCAATCAAGGTTTCGTAATTTTAAAAAAATGAAACCATTCATCAGCCACCAGATTTTTTCTCAATCTCTGAAGAATATGTGACAACCATTGAGGTTGGAGGTGGTAGAATTTTTCCTAGATGCCTCCTGATGCCATTTAATATTTTATTTCAATGTTCTTTTGATCTTGTCTCCCAAAATAGTCTCTACAAATACCATCTCTACATTCTCTAGTACTGACATGAAAGAAAAGCTCCAAACTTTCTCAATCCATGGATGCCTATGTATTGAATTTTAAACTACTGACATTTTAAGAGGCGTCTCTATTTACTGTATTTACTTATTCTTCATTTCAGCTCTAGCTTGCATGTTACTCAAGAGCACAGGCATGAAGGCAAATGTTAACATGCATTTAAGGAAAAAATTTAATTCCAAAAAAGCTTTGGTAGGTAAGTAGATACGTGTGGGATGGAAAGAAGTTTAATGCAACACATCATGAAGAACAGAGACTGAGAAATATGCATCTGGCTAGACCTCAGAACTGTATTAATTGGGGAAGATGTGCAACAAGTGAGATGCTGAACAAGCAGAAGTGGGAGCACTGTTGTGATAGAGTAGCTGAAACGCCACTTACCACACATATCAAAGTTAAAATTGTTCAAGTGATGATCAGCATAGATAAACAAGCCTGAGATCCACCCAAAGCAAACCTGTGAAGAGCATAAAAAGCAAATGGAGTTCTTGAAAGAAGAGTTTAATGTGGGATTACAGGTATTTGGACTGCTTTTNCATAAAACTTTACTGTAAATCCACTGTTAGATAAACAGACAACACAATTATCTTGAGAATACCTTGTCAGTCTCCCTGTGACTGTTTCAGTACTTCGTTGACCCTCCAAATAAAATTTGTGAAAGGCCTTTGAAACAGGCAGAAAATTGCCTGGTGATTGTCTTTGCTTCACTACTCCCCAAACACATTCGAAGAATTCTAGAAAATTAGTGAGACACTATTTCCCTTTGCAGAAATGATGCTGCCAAGATGAGCCCTTACCTCTTCCAGAGGAGCAGACCAGCACATCCAAGCTGGAATCTGTGTTTATTGCTCAACCAGAAAGAACAAAGCATCATTAAGTCTATTACACAAAGAGAAACTTTGGAGATTGTTCTTGGTTAGAACTAAGAATGTTTCTACACACTTGGCAGCTGCCAACCTCCCAAAATGAAAATACCTTTTCACTGTCTCCACAAAATCAAATTTCCACAGTGATGTGTAAACACATAATGTTCTTCTATGTAATAGGGTACTTCAGCAGATCAGAAAACAAAGCAAAATATATGGAGTGTTTTGGATTGCTCTGAAGTTTGGCACATTGATGGGGACTGAGGCAAAGGGCAGGAGAGGAAACAACTAACATCAATGTTCTTAACTTGAGCATCTGTAATTAAATGCATAGGTAAATTTGAGATACAGCTAAATTTTTGTTTACCCTCACCAAATTAACTTTTCTAAATGTTGCTATTATTTTCCTGCAATATGAAGGTGACTGTTCAAACCATGGCTTAGACTCTGAAAATGTTCTCTATCTCAACACATTCCCCCAGATTCAGAGTATAGCATTCACTGTACAGTCAAAAAAGCAATGAGAAGACAAGATTTCAAGTCCAAATGTTAGCCCAGGCACATGTATTATGCTTAAAAGAAAGGGTATCTGAAAAAATTATATATCAAAATTAATTTCTAGCTGATTAGTTTTCACTTGAGGGGAGAGGACGGAAGAGACAGGCTAGGGACTGTATCAGTTTACATAACATGACTGGCAGAAAAATGAAAAATGGTAAGAGAAATGCTACAATTGGAATTCGTATGCTTCTGTTTTGAAGAAATGTTAGCAGAACTCTTAAGAATCAAACTACTTTTAAAAAGAGAAACAGCGTACATGAACACATGATTGCAAGGCCAGGAAAATTAAAGAGTGAAGAAAAGAGCTAATAAGAAAAGGGGATTGAAGCTGTTGTAAAAATGATGGGAATAAAAGGGTGCTGCTCAGTAGCAGCAAAATATAGTGCAGGTGGAAAGAAGAAAGAAGAGAGAAGATCCTTATCCAGATGACAAAGAAAATAATATAGGTATTTGACAGAAGAGGAATATTAGTGGGAGGAATACTTGTCAGCTCCATATTCCCTTCCCTTGAATTCAAGATTGGAGTAACTCATTCCTTTAAGCTTCCTTTTAAGTTTCTTTAAGATCACCTCCCCTGCTCTTTAAATGTGTCAGACTCATTATAACTGGTAAAACCAGGAAAGAGAGCAGAGCTGGTGGCTGTGGTGGGGAGAGGAAATATAATGAATTTGGCTATTCTTTAGAAAAGCCTTGACCATTAGGTAGTTTTAACTTCTTCCCTGACCAAGGTGTTTCATGATCTAGGGCAAATCCACAGAAAATCCTGGTGCTAGAGTCCTGGTACCCAGGGAGTACAAATCTTAACGCTGTCAATATGTACTGAGTTCTTCCCTGTAGAATGAAATACCTGACAAATTCTACAGTTTCTTCACTCTTATGCCACTAACAATAACTGTTCACTAACGTCTCATTAAGCCTACAAACCACCATCACCTCCCCTTCACAGCTGACAGATTTATGAAATCACATCTTCCTCATAACATATGCATGATCTTCTGCATCGCATTACAATTCCAGCTCTGCCAACATATTCCAGTTGTTTCCTACACCATTCAATAGGGCTGGAGGGTTCCCACAAAACTAGACAAACTGCTGCTGACACTTACCAGGGACAGAGCAAAGGCAGCATGGGTATGTGTCTCACGGGTTTCTCAGTGAATTTTATAAAACTCACCACTCTAGCAAACCATGAACTATCATCACAAATCCTCTGAATGCTCCACATCTGGACTGTGAATTCTGGGCT
>VZTN01005804.1:252846-267462 GCA_013400515.1 Erpornis zantholeuca
TTAGTTAATATAGCTTCAGAAAAATGTATCTATTTAAGATCCCCAGATACCTTGTCTTTTTATCTGTTTTTGTTTTCTGTTTTTGTATCATAGCTGCCAAAGAGAGCAAAAGAGAGGAAAACAAAAAATCGGGTTTTGTTTGTTTATTTTAGAGTTTTTATGCCTAAGAAAGCACTGTTCTCATAACACCCATGTTCTTGAAGGAACAGAACAACTGCATGTCAACTGATAGCTGCCACAAAATCGTTCTTGAGAAGATCAAAGTAGATTCACCATTCCAAAGGTTAGCTTCCACTGCTGCTTCACTACCTCCTCCTATTTCAGAGGCATCTTTGAGAAGAGGATTTCCTGTTGCCCAAACACACAGCCAAGAGTCAAGCTCTAGGAAACAGTTCCATGGGATGTCTTGAAGTATAGTACTTGGTCACAGACGAGACACTGACAGAGTCAGCTGCAAGCAAGCCCAACTCCTAGAAGCCAAAGGAGTTCAATATCAGAATTTCTTACACTGAAATCTCAGGATTTTGGTCACACTGCAAGTTGTCCGGTAGTTGTTTTTCAGATAGTGTTGATAATGCCTACTTTTGTTTCAAAGTAAATGTTTAGACATCTATGTTATGAAACCATATAGCTACCATTCAGTGAGGTATTTCTCATATGTGCTTCAAAACTTGTTTCAAAACAGATACGTATAAACATCTAAATCTTAAACAATAAAAAACCAAAATCTTAATTGAGGGTGTACAGTACCTTAGAAGAAATACAAAGGTTTAATGGGAGGGAAATGTACTGGAATAATCCAATTTATTTGACAGTCAAAGGTGCTAGAATAGGAACCAAAAAGTCTAAACTAGTCAATGCAAAGTGTAATGAGATACCAATATTTCCCCACAAGGTGCTTTCAGGTCTTAATAAAACTTAAGCTTCTGAAAATCTCTACAGTTCATGGCTAAAACCAGAACAACATAATTAATAACTGCACACGTAAAAAACTTAATACAATATAGTAACTTGCAATTTGTGAATACTCTCCCACTTTTCCTAGGAAATGTTTAATTTGTTGTCCCAGACGAAACAGCCTTTGGTTATCACAGATGACTATTAAATTCCAAGAACTATACTCAAATAATAACTACAAACTCTGCTAAACAAAGCAGCAACAAGTAAGTATTATAAAAACAAAGAGGATGCCAGAACAATCTTATTTTGGTCCTCAGCATGGACAGGAAGATCTAAGACTGTAATTGAAGGTTGGTGTATCAACTTTTCCGTAGGTCATCTAACTCCTTTCAATGAGCAAAGCCAGCTGCTTGCAGCGTGATTCAGGACAAAGGTAAAGACTTTTCTCTGAGTCCTGCTTCACCTTCACTGAAGCTGTGTGGAACTGCATCCATACAATACAAGGACAGCAGCAAGGAAAAAGCTACAAAGCAAGTTCCTGGTCAAATAGTATGAGCAAACATATGGACAACAGAAGGACTGTAGATAGACAAAAATAGCTTATCTTATTTCAAACATCTGAACATTGTTTTGGACAACTGGAGTCTATCCTCATCTCTAGATCCCTTTGCAAGTTTGTATTTGGATGGATGTTTGATTTGAGAAACAGTGACACTTGGATAAAAATAGTCTGGCTGAATACCTGTTTGGTAGGTTCTGAATTTAGAGATAGCATCTAAACACTTGCTCTATTATTAAAATACTGTAAATTTTCTTACAAAATTAGCAATCATTAATTCTTGTACTATGCAACCACCTCCTGGCTCTGTAACACCACAGAAGCCTCTTCCCTGGATATTAACTCTAATTAAACACTAAATCATTTCATTCATGAAGAAATGTTAATGCATTTAAAACCTCATGTAAGGTCATGCATCTTACACAGTGTGATCTCCCTTAGTTTGTGTTGTGTATCACCAGAACCACAGTGATCTGAAATTGCTTTACAAATTTCTGAGAAAAGCACAGCAGAACTTAACACACACCTCATAAGAACCAGGATTTGAAATTACCAGGATTTGAAATATATGTCGATTCATTATCAAGAACTATGAACTTTGTATTCAGCTGTTACACATACATTTCACTCATATTCAAGGTCTAAGTTATTTCTCCCCCTCTCTAGAGGCTTTAGTTAAATTTCTTTTTAAAAAACCACTGTTCACTGGCCTGCATTTGTAGACCTAACAGTACAAAATACCTTAATGTAAATAAATGTTCGTAGTCAGCAGAAACCAGTGCCTGTGATCCACAGGAACAGTGAGCGCTCACAGCTACAAGCAAAGCCAAGGGAAGGGGAGGGGAGAGGGAAAGTTGGCTGAGGGGGCAGGGAAGGAAGCTGGGCTCTGAAGATATGGTGGAAATTTTGTAATTGTTTAAAATCTGGCAAACAACAAACATCTGGCAACCTCTGTAGCAGCAGATTCTGAGTCCTGCCTATGCTTTGGTCCCTCATGCAGTGCAGCAGGAAGACAGTCACACATTTGATAGAGCCTGAAATCACAAACCATTTTAGTAGTAATAGCTATTAATAACTCCTCTGCTTCCCAGGCAAGGAGGAACCAAGCCTAAACATACAAGAACATCAGTTCTGCTACCTTATGTGCCAACATTGAAAATCCGGGCTCGAAGAGTCTCACAAAACTTGAGAGAGCAGACATATGGGTAAACTATGTCTCACTTCTGCATATTTAATGAATATTTACTTTTATGGACAGAGATTTTAAGGGTATAGTTTTCTCACTGGAATCCCATCTCCAAGGAATTTAGGTCTGTTTAAGCTTTACTTTCCACATTTTTCTACCTATTTGGAAACTATATATAAAGTTTAATAAATATAACAAGTCACGTAAACCATAAGGTGTACCAAACTACATTCTCTTTGCAGTATTTTTAGATTTGGCTTAATATATTAATATGGTTAGACCACGGTCAGGTAAGGGCAGCTCTTACTGCAATAAAGAGGGCAAAGTTTAACTTAAGCTCTAGGTATCATATATTCTATAAAAAGAAGTTACTCAATTTAGTATTTTTAAATTTAAATATGTAGTTTGAACTCTAATTTAAGGCTGTTTTTAGACTTGAATGAGTATTTGATCCAAGACCCTTGGAGCTTTAAAACACTTTTGAAACAGATTTTCTTTAGTGAGAAAATATATTTCCCATTTAAGAAATTATATTAAAAATGTGTCTGATATGAAAGGCCTGAATGTTATTTGAGGAATAGGAAAAGAAAATATCAGGACATGGTAGAAGATAAAGCAAAACATACCACTTGCACTTCTATGAGAATGTGACAGGCTGCAGAGCACACCAAGAACAGTTTTGCCATGTAAAAATTTCATTTTACTGTTTGCTTAATTTGATTTTATTCTATTGGCAGAAAACATTTGAGTGCTCTCATCTTTTTGACTTTTTTTTTAAAAGATGAAGAAACAAAGTTTGCTTCTTGTCACGATTAGAGCAGACCTGGCAAACCCAAGCTTCAACAAATCAGCTTGCTGAGGGTTTCCCCAGTTGCCAAAATTAATTTCATTCCAGGTAAACACCTGGCACCCGTTTCCACGGTATATTTCAAATGTCCAATTTATTTATTTTTTTTTAGAAGTCTCTTTCCTTGAGCAGGATTCATTTCATGGATCACTTCAGGCGATGAGCAAGACATGGTGACAGTGACGTCTTGTGATACATACTTGCCAAAAATTGTTTGTAAAACACAGGGAAACAAAAGTTGCAAAATTAAAAAAAGGTAGTGGAGTGTTTACAACAAAGCCACTGTTTTTCCCCCACTTTCTACCAAGAAAAAGAGAAACAAACATATTTCTCCTCGATTTAAACCATTTAGCAGGTGAAATAACAACAGCTTAGCATAGTCCTTTCCCAGCTAGAAGCAAATAACAAAATCTACCACAATGTGATTTTAGGATCTCATCAATCCAGTGCCCAGTGCCCAGTGCTTGCACTACCTGTCCCATGTCTGCAGTAAGGGCACGGAGCCAATGCAGTGCCTCCTGGGCTCAGCCTTCTACAGTAGCAGCAAGATAAGGATCATTATTTTGCCAACCAAAACTTCCTGCTCTGAGAAGCTGCCCCAAGTCCCAGGTGCCTGCAGACACCTGGCCAGGCCAAAGCAGCCTGCCTGGGATCCACACTTCCGACTCGGAAGACAGGAGGAGGCTCTGTCATGGGATATGGGCAGTGCTACAGGACATGTGCCAGTGGGGAGGGCAGGAATTGTGCTGGGACCTTGTTTGTGCATCAGTAGGGAGGAGCAGCACAGGAGAGCAAAGCAGGTGTGTGCTGGGCTGGCATGAATTAGATGGGAGTGGGAAAGGGAAGGAAGAGTGCAGGATTGTGTTTTGCTTTGGAGAGAGCAGGACCTGCAGTGGGAAGGAAGGGAGCACAAGGTTAAAGTGACTTGTGTGATAGAGCACATTTGAACAGGGTTCACATTTGGAGAAGCCAGAGGCAGGAAAGCATGGGGCTTAGGATATTGGCACGGGCATCCCAGATCAGGGAGATGAATGGGGTTCTGAGGAGGATCAATTTCTGCTTTGGAAAGGAGATGTTGCATGAGTATGCTGGGCTACTATCCTTGTCTGGGATTGCCTCGACAGAAAAAAATGCACATGGCTTTTCCTCTTCTGCTGGTCTTACTGCAGCTGTACTGTACAGCTAATTTACACCCATGCACAGAAATGCCTGGAATTTTTCAGCTTATGGCAGCCCCATTAGAAGTACTGTATCAAAGCTTAAACAAGCTTCCAAAAGTTTGGAAGTCCCTAAGGAAAATGTTCTCAAAGTCAGGCATGAATGCATAGTTGTTGCTGCTGACAGCAGCAGCTAAGCAAACTTGGTCTGCAAATTCCACATCCATCCTTTAGCCCAAAGGCGTAATTTCTACATGGGGAAGAGTTAAAGATGACAATACCAGGCATGTCAACATAATTACACAGCCAAGCCTGCAATCTCCAAAAAAGCAATTGCTCTCCAACCGTCCAGCCCCAGAACACACATAGAGGACAGATGAATTGTCTGCTACAGTGAAAGGGGCTTCACACTGTCCCTGAAGAGATTTTTATCCCCTCAGAGGATCAGCAGCTGCCAAAATCTATTCTTAGATATTTGAAAAAATTGGAGCATGTTTGAAGATGGGATAAATTTTTCCTTCATAAACATAATTCTTATTTTGTAGGAGAGTTACATAAAGTGCATTATTATAAGCCATATTTAGTACATTTCTAAGGAAGAGGTGCAAATCCATTCTGCACTATAACAAAAAGTTTCTAATAAAATAAGTTTAGAAGACATAAAGATATGTTTACACTTAATGAGCCAGCCCATACAGATTTCAATCCTCTGCCTAAAATGAATAAACAACCTCTCCCAATATACATTAAAAAAAATAAAAGAAAAAAGATGGAGGAAACATTTAAAGGATTCTGCTACGCTGGGCACATATAAAACCAGGTACAGCCATCAGTTTTGTTATGCACATTCCTATAATGCAAGTTAAGACTGAGTTCCAATCCTTATTTGAAACCTTTAGGCACTAACACAAACAACTGAGATTCATAAAGATACACCAAGGGAAATCTAGGGAAAAAAGTGCGTGCCAATGATAGTAATGCAAAAAGTAATCTTAAGCTTCAGATGCCAGCAAAACTTCCTCAAGAAAGCAAACATGATGCCTTGTACAGATAAAAGTAGCACAGTAAACAATTTACCAAATAAAAACATACAGTTATTAGTTCACGGAGTTTAATGGAAGGTACTGCCACACATTTCATGAAGCCATCTGTTCAAAACATCTACAATGGGAAAACACAGATGAGAAAGAAAAGCCCAACATCAAAATGTTTCATTCATGGGTAGAACTGAGAGCAGAATTTGTTAAAGAGCACTTTCTTTTTGGAGCCAACAGTCATAGTATCATAGAATATCCTGAAGGGATCTACAGGGATCATCGAACTCCAAATCCTGGGCCTGCACGGGACACCCCAAGGATCACACCATGTGCCTGAGAGCATTGTCCAAACACTTCCCCAACTCTAAAAGGCTTGGTGCTTCCCTGGGAAGCCTGTTCCAATCCCCAACCACCCTCTGGGTAAAGAATCTTCCTAATATCCCGCCTAAAATTCCCCTGACACAGTTTCATGCAATTTTCTCTGGCCCTGTCACCGGCCACCACAGAGAAGAGATCGATGTCTGCCCCTCCTGCTCCCCTTATGAGGAAGTTGTAACTGCAATGAGGTCTTCCTTCAGTCTCCTCTTCTCCAGGCTGAACAGACCGTGGCTTCCCCTCAAGGCCCTTCACCATCTTTGTGCCCCTCCTCTGGATGCTCTCCCACAGTTCTCTATCCCTCTTACACTGTGGCACCCAGCACTGCTCACAGGACTCACGGTGAGGCTGCACCAGCACAGAGCAGAGGGGGTCAATCCCCTCCCTTGCCCAGCTGGGGATGCTGTGCCTGACGCACCCCAGGACAGTACTGAGGGTGATTTTGCTTGTGTTGAAACACAGACAGCACATTGCTTAGAACAGGTTAGAGAACACACTATAAGAAAAATGGCCACACATATGTGGATTGTAGTAACAGGAAATTAAATTATATACACAGTTTGGCTGAGTCCTAACTTCAGGCCAGTTGGCAGGGCTGTTCTGGCAGCCAATGTATGTGGCGATTCTCCCTGTGTTCCTCCTCTTGGCAACAAAGAGTGACATTTCTCCTGAGGTATTGCAAAATGGGAAAGGGTGACACAGGAAAATTAAACTTATATTGCTGAACCATTTGCTGTTCTGAAGCATCTATTTCAGATGCTTCAAAGAAGCTGTTGTTTCATGGTTGAGAAGGTTATATCATATTGCAGAAATCAAAAATTGGGCACTGTGAATACCTTTAATCTGTGATTTTATCACTAATTATATAAAACTAGTTCTGTTATTTTAATACATTTACAGTAGTTTTTCTGGAGACATATATCTACAGTGTTTTACGAATTTCTTTTTTTTGTCTTGCTGAAGTTCTGCTTCAACTGTCTGCCACAGATGTTCTTCAGCAGAAATTTCACTGCATTTAATATGCAAGTTCTTTCTTTTCCAGACATTTACTTTTTTTATTTTAATATCAAATACCTGTACAGCTTGACATGAGTACATTTTGAAGATTAAGTCTGTCTTGAGTACTAGAAGAGCTCCGTCAAGTTTGCTCAATTGTGATGCTGTTATGGATACTGCCTTGTATCTTATAACGCATTTTAAAAGAGCTTAAACTCATTGGACCTCACAAGTCCACAATTCTTAGAAAGCAGAATTAAGTTTCCTTATTCTAACATAGTTTATTATTCACTAGTTATTATTCTCTTTAGATATCAACTTAGTTTGATTATTAATTTCTTAGATTTTAAGTATTTGGTATATGATAATCCTGTATTTCAAAATTAAACTGTGAAACCCTTTAAACTGACTCCCAATTTTAATTCCCTCTTAGAATAAGTCTATTCTGTTGCAAAGTAACTTTAATGGGCAGAAAAGCAGACAAATGGCTATTTTCTAATAATCCAAACATTATAGTTGCACATTTTACCATACAAGCCCTGGTATTTCTGATTGCTTTAACTCTGTGGATTGTAAAGTGTTATAAGAACAGGTAAGTTTCATGATGACTAAGAAGCCTGTGCTTACTAGGCTGGCTGAGGAACTCATCCTCTAGAGTTCTGGCATACTTACTTCACTTCAGAGTGCTTT
This sequence comes from Erpornis zantholeuca, assembly GCA_013400515.1. NCBI lineage: Eukaryota > Metazoa > Chordata > Aves > Passeriformes > Timaliidae > Erpornis > Erpornis zantholeuca. The sequence continues at coordinate 260,594 of VZTN01005804.1, forward strand.
TGTGCAAGCAAAATGTTTTTCACCAAGTTACTCATTATGGTTTGGGAAAATATAGAAAAGACTTTTAGTGTTATTCATTTTAAGGTGTTTAGCATGTTTCTGTACTAATTTAATATGTCCTTGTACAAATCTTTTCAGGCTCCATTTTTACCATATGGTAAATACATTAAAAACCCATTATACATACTCAGTATTTCCTCATTGTAGTATTTTGGACATAATTATAGCTTCTTTTAAAAATAGACAAAAACATGTTTAGCCTTTTCCCCCAAATTAAAAGCAAACAACAACAACAACAAAAAATCTCTTCTAAAGCCACGTGATCTTCCAAAAGAATTAGAGTGAGCAAGGACAGTAGCGTTTTAAAGTCTGCTAAGCATTTCAATGTAATTCAATGAATTCAATTCATTTCAGATATTAACAATGTAAACACAGTCTGAACCAAAATAAATTTCAAAGGTATAGCTAAGAACAGCCTATTCTGGATTTGAGTTTATTTTTAAATTGATTTCAGTCTAACTACAGTATTTTGCTTTTGCTAAAACTGCAGTGCTACAGTATTTTGTACAGATCCTTACATTACATCTTACCAGGCACTACAGTTCATACTACGTTCAGGCATCCAAATACTAACGTTACTTTTTAAACTTAGAATCAGTATTCATTTTGAATGTGGGTGACATTGCAAGAAAGAAAAAAAACCCCACAAAATTTAAATAAACTTATACTTCTGGACAATGTATTAGTGTTAAGAATGCCCACTTATCGTTTCATAGTGGGTAAGACATGAGCACTGTATGTATGTAGACCTACAGATTTAATGACTTCTGGGTTGGTTGTATTTTTTATTTTGAAAACTCAATAAGACCTTCCAAAGTAACTTTGAAAATATGCTTTCTAAAAGTGTGCTGTGTAAATAAAGTTGATTAATACAAAGCTGAAAACCAAAGATCCTACAACGAGTACGCAGAGCCTTCTGCATAAAATGTCTAAATCTACAACACTTACACGTGACCATTTCTGACACTTGGAATCTAAAGATCTGGCCTTATTATAGAAGGACAATGCTATATTTTTATGGTCTAAGTTGGTATCTAAAATAGACTCTGGACTTCAGTCCTCTGAATGGCATTTCACTGCTCTGCATCATCAGTTGGAGAGAAAAAGGTTTTCAAGGAATATGAATAAGAAGGGAACAGTGCCAAGCTCCTAAGAATTTTCAAGCAGCAGTGAAACATGTCCATCCATAAAGGAAGTCACTGCTCAGTTAAAGAAAATGACTTAAATTTTTTCCCTTTTTTTAAAATCTAGTGAACTATTTTAATTTCAGTTAGACCATTAAAGAAACATTGAAAGTTTCAGATTCTCATTAGGTAAGGGGATTTTTTTTTTTCCTTTGCACTGGCATGAAGTAGCAGTTTATCAAAAATGTTCTGAATAAGTAAATTTTCAAGACCTGACACAGAGTAGATGAAGAAAGAAGTGCCCCTAGGAAAAAAAAAAGGCATAACTCACAAAGAAAACAGAAATCAGAAAAAAACACCTGCAGGGACAATTCATGAAGGATGGTTAGACAGAATCTCATGGTGTCTCAAGGAACAGAGGACTGCTATGCATGAACAATGTTATGAGCTCATGTAATCACAGGCAATCATTCAAAGGCAATTAGCTCAGAAGAGTCCAGAGTACACTGGCAGTGCTTTGCTCCACAGACCATAAACATGACATGCTGATCTATGTGAGCATGACAGAAAAGAGCAAAAGTCCTAGCTCTAAATTGTTCCAGGAAGAACAGTGAGGTCAAGGGTATCACTGGTGCCCGAGGTTCCTGCCAAGGCAGGAAATGTGTTAATGAACTTGCAAGCAGCACACACCAGCTGAGTACCTTGAGTAAGGCAAGAAACCACAAACAGCAGCATATTAGACAACTCTATTTTGTCTCTAACCAAATCTTCTGCATAGTCATGAAGACTTCCTTAAAAGACAAAATTACATGCCTGAACTCCAATTATGCACTAAGTGTAATTAAAAAAAAGGAAAGAGAAGTTCCCTGCAATTCCCTCCACATTCAAGAATAATGAAACTGAACTAATGTCAGATAAATGTAAGGACTATAGAGTAAACAAATGAACAATCTTGCTACCTTTCAAAATTCATTGGATATGTCAACACAGATAAGGATCCATATCACAGATACGGGGTTTTTTTCCTCCTAGGAATTTACTGATCCATCGTAAAAGGTTTTGTGCAAACTTGGTAATATAAAGTCATTCAAGCTCACTGTGAATTAGACTGCTGTCCCAATCCACACTGTTCAGGTGGGTAAGAAACTTTCAGTTTCTATTCTGCACTTATTTTGATTAGCCCACTTACAATTTCTCTAACATGCCAGTAAAAAACCAAGAGTCACAAGAGCCAAGAGGTCAAACCACTGTTTACGTAGCATTTGGACGATCTAGGTAATACTGGAGTGGTTGTGTAGTAACAGATGGGATAGTGCCCAAAGTTTAATCCTGATTGTTAAATATAGATCTTTAACAGAAAGTAGGATGTTCCAGTAACTGGTAGAAGACATAGTTCTTTAACACACTTAATAGGAATTAATAACATGAACTGATGGGATTTTCTCAAATCAGTTCTGGAGTACAGTGTCCAGAAACTGTAGCACGTACAAAGAACCTTACCGGTAGAGAAAGACTGAACAAATTGCATTTAATATAGAAGAGATTAACCTGAAACAAATATAAGACATTTCTTAAAATGCAGGAGACTATTGCAAAGAAGACACAGATCAGTTCAATCAGAGAGAACAGGAAATATTTACCTTAATTTGTAGCAAGAGAGAGTTCAGCTTGATACCAGGAAAATGCTTACTTACAAGAATCACATAAACACTGCAACAGGTTAATTCAGAGGATCAACAAAATCTTTAAGTGGAGGAGTATCAAGAACAAGTTGGAAAAATGTTTGTCAGGTAGAGTTTAAATATAGCTCTTTATCAGGGAGCTCCATCTGAAAGGTCTTCTCTAACCCTGTATTTTTATTATTTTAAGGGATGCCTTATTTTACTCTAAGTCCAACCATGGCAACTCAAATGTCTTTGCAGAGCATACTTTGAATTTCATAATAGTGCATGGAATATGTCAACCAAGTGGAACTTTTCAGCAGCTAATCAAGAAAGCCCATCATCATAAGACTAATCTGCATTGTTCAAACAACAAACCTTCTTTTACTTTGATGGATGTAAGCTCAGGTTCAAGTTTATTATGAAGATAATTATTTTAAATACTGACAAACACCTGAATTTTTCCAAGACTGAATTGCCCTGCAGACAGGAAGTTGTGTCCTGGCTTAAAACAGTTCAGACTGTCATTCCTAGACTTAGGGGGATATGTCATCATCATTGACAAGTTACAGCTGACATCTCAACCCAAATAGTGTCTTCTTTTAAATCCAGACTTCCTAAGATTACTGCATGAAACATAATCCTAACCGAACTACAAAAACCAATTTGAACATTTCAGTGAACTGCCTAATAGCAGACATTTAAAAGTAGCTCCTAAACTTTTTACACTCCTTAGTCTGTCAGTAAAACCTTACCAATGCTGAGACTTTAAAAAATAGACAGACAACTGCATTTACACATCCACACTGCTGCATAAGCAACGTAACTGTGTAGTTCAGTGACTGTGATCAATGCCTAGCTACCTAAGTTTTATAGAAAATATACATATTGGGGTGTTTTCTACCCCAATATGTATATTGGGGCACCTCCAATTAAAGAGCTCTTGAGATGGATCACCAGCAGTGCTTCCAGCTTGCCTATTAATTATATTGCCCAACAACTTCCATTATTAAGACTCTGCTATCAACTGCTTGTGACTGCCAAATGTTAGCTGCTGAGCAGAAATGTTCCGTGCTGAGAATCATCTCAGACTGAACTTTTTGGAAAATTTAGCCAAAACAGGTAATTTCTGTGAACAAAGAGAATATCGATTGCTCTGCCTGGTTTAACATACTCTGATGACATTTAAAATCAAACAAAAAGCTCACAAACACAATATAATCAAGTCTGAGCATCCATATGCTTTAAGTCAAGCTTTGGAAGTCAGCAGGGCACTGTAAACTTTAAGATAATGGGACCCATCTGCTATCCATGTGAAAATCTGCCAAAATTAGTCAATTTTCCAAGCATTTTCTTTTTGAAGTGAAGTCAAGAAGGACAAGAATGCTGCACCTGCTTGGTATATACTTGCTTTCCCTAGGTGGAATGCTTCCACCCATGAGAAATTCTGTATTCCCAAAACTGCAGTTGATTTGGGACCAGGGAAGTCTAGAAAAAATATACGTTTCCCATGTCTTCTGTGCAAGATTCAGAAGTGGTATCATCAAAATGCAGAACAGGAGCAGGGGCTGCTACAAGAAAAGCTACTGGGACTGCAGATTAGTTGAAAAGGGAAGAGAGAACCTAGAACTGGTGACTGTGGAGGACAGACTGGGCAGGAGTGATGTCAGCCAGAACTTGGTCAAAGAAAAAGACAGGCTATTTCTGTAAAGAAACTGAGACTAAGGGAAAAGTGAGTGGAAATGAATCTGATAAACTATGGACCTGAGACTGACAACTATCTTGATAAGCAGTGAACATCATCTCAGAGAGGTCCTGTGAGACAGAATTTATTTGTGGCAACAACAGACACCATAATGCTAGAGGAGGTTAGAAGAGTGGAAACAGAAAACGTTTTGGTCACACTGATGTGACTGTGCACAACACATCAAGAACCTTTCTGGTGGCTCATGTCAAGCTGATGTAAGCTCTGTTGTGTTTCATAAGCTTGTTTTAATACAAATACAAGAACTAGTCAGACATAGACTCCTCTAAACTAAGGATACCTGCATGACTCTAATTCCCTCCACACCATTCTCCCTCATGAATCTGTTTTATGATGCAATGTCCAATTAAATGTCAATGCCCTGTTTTTCCCAGCAGGCTTCCTTCCTCATGCTAAGCACAAAACTTACTTCCTCTGGGAATGAAGAAGTGTTATGCTGTAAAGGATACTTGTTTTTAGGACTCTTGACTCCTCTCTTGCAAAGCTGTAGTGAATGAGTTAATGAATTAAAAAGTCATTAAAGCAATTGAACATTTCTTCAAAACAAAACAGAACACGAAAAATACTCTCTCTTCTAGTTTCATTGTGAATTTAGGCAATTATTTTAAATCAAGCATTCATCTCAACTTTTTGGGGTGTGGTGTTTTTTGTTGGGTTTTTTGTTTGGTTAGCTTTTTGTTAGGTTTTTGTTTGTTTATTTTTGTTTGGGGTTTGTTTGCATTTTTTGTGTCCCAGATGCTAGACTTGGCAGCCATGCCACTAATATACAGGTATCATGAGCTCAATACTTAAAATGTAACATGTAATTCCAAGTGCTTACCAGAAAGCATGGAAAGTCTTAGAAGCCCTGAACTAGATAAATATAACCCACCTCAAAAAAATCCCAAACAACTCAACCCATACCACAGTTTAACAAATAGTTGATAATTGGTCTATGAGATTCAGTTTCCAGGTGCCTGTGCTACTAAAATCACCTCTCAATTAGCTGCTATGCACATCAGTTTATTGGTATTTGTGAAATCCACATACATGTGGTGGTGGTGAGTGCTCTAAGAAGCCTCAGAATTACAAATCAGTCTCCAAAGCACTGTTTAAATGGTTCCTAGCACCATATCCCAGCCTTCCAGTCATGCAAGACCATGTACCACCCTTCCTCACCATGTAAGTAGGATTATTGAAATCTGTGCAAACAGTGGTGTGCAAAGTCAGAGAAGAGCTCATCCTAACCAAGTCAGCCCTGGCTCATGCCAAAGATCCCCCACTAAAGACAATGCCTGAGGATCAGACTGCCAGAATTAGAGCAGTACAGAGAGCTTGTAAGGCGCTTCCTATCCAAGGGCAGCCAAGAGCCTAGATTCAGCAATAGGCCTGCTTGGGCTGCTTAAGCTAAAGCATAAAAGCAAGTGCCCTTGCAGGCACCAACCAGGAAAACATCAAGANTGCAGGCGCCAACCAGGAAAACATCAAGAACAGTCTTAATGTGTTTTAAATGAGCATGAGCTCTCTGCTTACAATATTAACGGTTATGAATGGCCTAACACTTTGCTTTTGCTTTAAAAAAGAAGGAGAAAATGTCATTAACTTCAACTTATGAATGGGAAAAGAGCTTAGGAAGAGCTTATCACTGTCCTGAGTATTCACAGCAGCACACTGGCGCTCTTCTGCTTCTCAGAGAGTTGTTTCTCATGCTTATGTTCACTTGACTTTTCAGATGAGAACAACTGTACTTATTTCTGTCCATGGAAGTTAAGTTTTTCATGCAAAAATGATTAAAGAAAGACTTCAAGGATGTTAAGTTGTTAACTGACATGTGAGTTATGACAGCCTATATAAACTTCTACTAAAGCAACCTTTGGGAATTGTTAAAACACATTTCCAACACTTGACAAAAATAGCTTTCAGACCAGTGATATCTGCTAAAATACATGCAAATCTACTGCATTAATATTGTGAAACAAAGAATCCAAACACAAGAATTCTTTGATATCTTAGACACAAAAATATGAGATTCCCAATCCTCAGCAAAAATCCAATAGGCTGCCTTGCAAACTCTATCTGCAACCTAATCAATGAAACTACCAACTGGTCACACCATGTCAGATCCCAGGATCTGACAATTTTATTTCCTCTTCTCTCTTCACTTACTTTCCTGCAGAGATTTCCACAGCTCTGTAAAGCAAATGCATGTAATGCTTTGTGAATTCTAAGCACTTAACAAAACATTACACAAGCATTCGGAATGACAAGTTAAGTAACCTT